>JAJPUD010000137.1:428193-448540 GCA_023553655.1 Myrmecobius fasciatus
AAAAAAAAAAAAAAAAAAAAAAATCATATGGTACTGGCTAAGAAATAGAGCAGTCGATCAGTGGCATAGGATAGGATCAAAGGACAACATAGGCAATAATTATACCAATCTAGTGTTTGACAAACTCAAAGAGCCTAACTTTGAGGATTAGAATTAAATAGTTGACAAAAACTTCTGGGAAAATTGGAAACTAGTATGGAAGAAATTAGGGCTTGATCCACACCTAACACCACATACCAAGATAAGATCTAAATGGGTTCATGATTTAGACGTAAAAAGTGATATTATAAGTAAATCAGAGAAACATAGGATAGTTTACCTCTCAGATCTGTGGAGAAGGAATAAATTTACGTCCAAAGAAGAACTGGAACTCTTAATTGAACACCAGATAGATAATTCTGACTATATTAAATTAAAAAGTTTTTGTACAAACAAAACTAATGCAGACAAGATTAGGAGGGAAGCAATAAATTGGGAAATCATCTTTACATTTAAGGGTTCTGATAAAAGCCTCATTTGTAAAATATAGAGAATTAACTCATATTTATAAAAATTCAAGCCATTCTCCAATCAATAAATGGTCAAAGGATATGAACAGATAATTCTCAGATGGTGAAATTAAAACTATTTCTAGTCATATGAAAAGGTGTTCCAAATCACTATTGATTAGAGAAATGCAAATTAAGACAACTCTGAGATACCACTACACACCTGTCAGATTGGCTAAGATGATAGGAAAAGATAATGAAGATGTTGAAGGGGATGTGGGAAAACTGGGACACTGATACATTGTTGGTGTAACTGTGAATGGATCCAACCATTCTGGAGAGCAATTTGGAACTCTGCTCAAAGAGTTATCAAATTGTGCATACCCTTTTACCCAGCAGTGTTTCTACTGGTCCTATATCCCAAAAAGATCTTAAAGGAAGGAAAGGGACCCACATGTACAAAAATGTTTGTGGCAGCCCTTTTTGTAGTGGCTAGAAATTGGGAACTGGAGAGTGGCTGAATAAATTATGGTATATTAATGTCATGGAATATTATTGTTCTGTGAGAAACAACCAGCAGGATGATTTCAGAGAGGCCTGGAGAGACTTGCATGAACTGATGCTAAGTGAAATGAGCAGAACCAGAAGATCATTATACACAGCAACAAGACTATATGATGATCAATTCTGATGGACATGGTTCTCTTCAACAATGAGGTGCCAGTTCCTGTTGTTCAGGGATGAAGAAAGACATATACACCCAGAGAGAGGCCTGTGGGATCTGAGTCTGGACTACAACATAGCATTTTCACACTCTTTACTGATGTTTGCTTACATTATGTTTCCCTTCTCAGGTTTTTTTTTTCTTTCCTGTACAGCAAGATAACTGTATAAATATGTATACACATACTTGATTTGTCAAGTATTTTAACATAATTAACATGTATTAATTAGACTTCCTGCCATCTAGGGGAGGGGGTGGGGGGAAGAAGGGAAAAATTTGTAACAGAAAGCTTTGCAAGGGTCAGTGTTGAAAAATTACCCATGCATATGTTTTGCAAATAAAAAGCTTTCATTTAAAAATAAATTAATTAAAAAACAAAAAAATAAAAGGCGGCCTATTGGTCATGGGACCCTCTGGCCTTGGCTCTGATAAATTATCTACTTTATAGCTCTTGGTTACCACAAAAGGTGATACAATATTGTTGTCTAAATAAGACCCTTTTCCCAATCAACCTCCTTGATTCTTATGGGATTTCTGGGTGAAAGAATATGGATATTTTAGTTAATTATTTAGCACAATTGGAAATTGTACTCTACCAACAGTATTATGAGAGAACTGCTTTCCTGCATTTCTATCAATATTACTTTAAGCAACCAAAACCTACTAAAAGGACAAAACAAAAACCTGTGCTTCTAAAGGTCATGGTAGATCACTCAAATATTGGTTGTAATAAAATTAATTTTAAAAGATTATATATGGATTTTTTCCCCTTCTGACTTGTTTGGGAAATGGTCCCTAGATTACCTTTAAAAGTCTTTGCCTAAATTTGTTTTAAAAAGGAAGGATATTAGTTTATTTCACTATCTGAAAGCCTTTTGAGGTATAGGCAACAACTCATGCTGATGCTCTCTGTATGTGTGTATATATGGATATTACACAATGTTAGATATTCTAATGAATTTTTTATTAAGAGATAAAAGCCATGATAACTCCTCCTTTAGAAATTCTCCAACAACTGTAGGATAACTAAAATGAAGCCATACCTGAAAGATATGAATTAAATGACTTCTTAGACCAACTGATAAGATATATAATGTAGAGAAAAGTAACCAGCAGAGTGGAAGTGAAAGCTATTTGACAATTAACTTGAGTCATATTAAGATCATTGGTATTTATTCAGCATTGATCAAAAGGAGATAATTCATTATCCGTAGACTAATAGTACATCAAAACTTTTTTATGTAGAATTTTCAGGTAATAAGATATGTTAAACTCATAGCTAACTGTGATGTTCAACAAAGTAACATTATATTATGTCATGCACGTAGGAATTATTAATACTAATTAATGGTAATTAGTCTTACAGAGGCCAGGTGATAAAAATATAATTTAAAAATTCAAATGGATGATTTGGCTAGGATAGGAAAAGAACCAAAGCAGATGTCTGAGAAGGCAAATGTCTGGAAAGACTTCATGGAAGAAGGAGGACTGGAACTGGTTAAGCAATGAGGAATTAAATTTAGGAGAAAACAGGGAATATAAGCAAAGGCACAAAAATGTGAATGAAAATGCCTCTAGTTGAGGGCCAGTAAGGAAAATATTCTCACTGGAATGGAGGATTTCTTGATAAAGATTTGATTTGAAAGTTAAAGAAATATCTTACACACTTTATACATCTTACATAGTTATATACTTTATACATCTTAAATAATAGATCTATTATAACAAAAGCAGTTTTACAAAAATGTATCTGATAGTCCTGTGATAAAGACTGCAGGGATCAGTGAATATGAAGGATAATTCTGGTATGGGAATGTGATATACACAGCATAGTGCTGACACTTGAATCAGAGAATATGGGTTTAAATCTCATCTTGGATGTTTATTGCCTCCATTTCCTCAACTGAGGAATGATGGGGCAGTAGAAGATCTGAAGTCCTTTCTAGCTTTAAAGCTATGAACCCATGATTAATTTTTAATCCAAATTTAGTAGATCAGGACTAAAACTATAGTCATTTTCCTCAAGGTTCTATATAGATTTAGAAAATGAATTTTGATATGATGGAAAATATTTACTCAATATCTAATTTTACTGTTAAATGATCGAAAGGCAACCTTAGATTTACATTTTTAATATTGTCTTTTACCGAAGATATAAAAGGAAAAGGATTTTTATGGCAGTGGAAAAGAACTGAAAACTATAGGGGTGTACATCATTTGGAGAATTGCTGAATATGTTAGGCAGATGTATATGATGAAATACTACTGTGTCCTAGGAAATGTTTCAAATCAAAGTAACAATTTCAGAGAAACTTGTCAAGACTTATAGGAAATAATGCAATGAAGTGAGCAGAGTCACAAGAACAATTTATACAATAATATTATAAATAAATATATATATATGAAAGATTATAGACCTTTGATCATGCAACGACCAACCATTCTTCCAGAGGGTTCATCATGATCAAATATGTTATCCACCTCTTAAAAGAAAGGTGATGGAATCAGAGTGTGGATCGAATCTTTCTGGATATGGGAAATGAGGGTTATTTGCTTATTTGACTATATATGTTTCTAATGTGGTGTGAAGGGTTGCTTTTATTTCTCAATGTAGTGAGTAGTGAGAAGGAGGAAGATAGATTTTTATAAACTAAAAATAAAGTTAATTTTAAAAGCTCTTTAGGAAGTTCACTTTGGGAAAATATAGTAAACAGCTTTTTCTAGGAGCATGACTATGAAGGATAAAAGAAATAAAGGCAGTTCCAAATTAGTGCAATTAATGAATCTCATAAAGTAAGGAAGCTAAGTGGTTCAGCATACAGAGCATTCAATAAGGAAGTTTTTAGTTTAAATCAAACTAGCTGTATGGCTTTGGACAAATCATTTAACACCTGTTTCCCTCAGTTTCCTCATCTTTAAAATGAAGATAATAATAGGAACTATAAAACCATTGTGAAGACCAACTAGCTAATCATTTTTAAGTGTTTAGCAAAGTGATTAGCATACAGTAAATGCTATATAAATGATAGCTATCATCATTATTATAATTATCATAATTACTTGAATTCACAATATTGTTAATATTGTATGTAAAATTAGAAATTGAAATATGCAATGAAAAATAAGTTTTTAATTATTAATGTAATACAACAGTAAAGGATAAGAAAAATATTTTAGATTGAAATTGATTTTTTAAAACCAACAGAGTATTTATAAAAATCAAAAATTTAAATCAACTAATATTGTACTCACACATAAACCTATACTGACAATGTGACCAAAATGTCATTTTTATTTTACCATCACAGACTGAACTGTCTTCTCTTTCTTAAAAAAAAAAAAATTATATATATATATATATGCTGGTATATTCATTAACTTTGTTTCGCAAATTTTCATGCTTATATTCTTACACAACGAACAAAATATAGTTGAATGACTTGGGCATTAACTAAAATTAGTAATGCTTTAAAAGCAATTATTGTTGTTCTAATAATATTTTTCAACAGCTGGACTAAGTTTGAAAACCTGTCTTTAAAAACAATTTTAGTCACTCATGCTTTCTCACCATACTACCAAAAAAATGAAGTGACCAATGGCTGTAGCCTCTCAGTGCTAGAGGATTTCAAGACCAATAAATAAACACTGTTTTTCATTTAAAACCACCTTATCTTTACCTCCCACTAAAAGAGTTGGATGACCTTTAGGCATTTTAAATCCTTATTAAGTTTCTTCTTTCTTAGAAATATAAGGTCTAGAAGGCATTCTTTTCCAGAATAAGCCTGTTTCCATCAACATTAAAATCTTCTTGATCAGTATCCTGATCTTTTTTCAATTCTTTTCTTCTACACATCAAGATATTTAGTTGGCCTCATCTGCACTGGCCATCTCTCTAGTAAATTTAATGTTATATAATTGAATTAAAATTTTAAAGTCATCAAATAACTACTTCCAACACTACTTTTATTAAAATTTTCATTAA
Organism: Myrmecobius fasciatus; assembly: GCA_023553655.1. NCBI lineage: Eukaryota > Metazoa > Chordata > Mammalia > Dasyuromorphia > Myrmecobiidae > Myrmecobius > Myrmecobius fasciatus. The sequence goes on from JAJPUD010000137.1 coordinate 433,388, forward strand.
CAATTTCATTTCCATATTCTTTCACTGTAGTTGAATAAACTTGAAACTTTTGTTTGAATGCTGCTCTGCTGAGAGAAAATTATTTTTTATTGCAATCTTCAATCCATACAACTAAAAGACATTCCATTACATACTATAATACTCTACTCATAGTTGTTTGCAAACCACAAAAAGCCAATATAACTTTGGCTTTTTCCTTTGTTTTTTCTGTTTATTTTATGTTCTTCCATATTATAAATTCAAGTATTAAGACATCTTTTCCTATTTTGAGTACCTTCAGGTCACTGAATCACATCAAATTTTTTGTTCAAATTTAATAACAAATCTCTTTTTTTTTGTTGTCGCCCATTTCCATTTGAAATATTCTTCCATTCGTCCATTTAGTTAGGGAGCTCTGAAAAGAATTAACCTGGTATTGAAAATATGGTATACAGCAGCATATAACATTCATATATGATGATAGACAAGCACACACTGGTAACATTGCAGCATGTTAAGAATTTCTGACTAACTTACATTACCTGAATTCTGGTTCACATTAAAAATGACAATCATTTTAATATATGCATTAAATTGAATTTTCCATCATTCTAATTTGCATATCCTTGTTGACCAGGATGGCAAGATAGGAAGAATGGCAGGATTGGGTGATGGGGAAAACCTAGGCATGTCTGCAGGCATTAGGAAAGAAAGGAAGTGAGGTGAGAGATAAGAACAATCTGTTCAAAGAGATGGGATAAGATGGAATAAAGGATATGTGTAAAAACTTTACACAAGGTAAACCTTTCCATAAGAGGTGGCAAGGAGAAGGGCCACCTCTTTATTACAAACTGGAGTAAAGGAGACAATGTAGGATGAGGTCATGAGATTTTAATGAGAAAAGAGGAAAATAGGGTTTCATTTGAACTAAGATCTTCAAATTGGGAGGATAGACAGAAGAGGGCATATGGAAAGATTAATGAGAAAAAACCAGTGTATAGAAAAGAAAATGCTTCCTTTTCTGAACACCTCAACTCTGAATATCTCCCTCTGAAAATTATATTGTATTTATTTTTTATGTTCTTATATACATTTATGTTTGCCTCCTTCAATAGAATTCAAGCTCATCTCCTGTAGGTAAGGATTTTCATTTTTGTTTTTCTCTCTCCAATGCCTAGCATAGTGCCTCAAATATAAGAGGTATTTAACAAATGCTTAATTCATTATTTTTTTAAAAGGCATTGTTCTCCATACTAGCTTCATTTACAATTAATATTTGTGTAACATAAGCTGGCACCACTGATAATAATCATATTTATCTTCTCAAAAAACCCTCAATGATTTTCCATTTCCTACCCAAAAATTATAAACTATTGATGTTGGCAATCAAATTGAATCCTACTTCTTTCTAGCCTTTTCCCATAATACCATTATACTTTTAATGCTATACCAATCAAATTACTATAGGGATTTAAAAAAAAAAAAAGGCAAACTCCAACAAGTCTTTAAGTTAGGAGAATACTGACTTCAAATCTTACCTCTGGGTGATTTGATTATTGATTAGCTCTGGGACCAAAGATAAGTCATGCTTTTCTCTGATTCTCTGTTTTCAAATATAGAATCCCCCTTCCTTAAATTGTTAACAGGATCAGATGAGTCTGTTTATGTACAATGCTTTGCAAAACATCAAATGGCATGTTAGAAATTACTAGTCTTTTATACTACTTGTATAATTTTTCATTCTTAACATGATAGTTTAAATTAAAAAAATTAATTTTGGCTGACATTTTTCTAAGATCAAATGTGCATTTCTATACCTTAGTAAATAAAATATATTTACTGTAATTTGAATATTCTTTAATATTATTTTGTGATAATACAAAATCCTATTTCATTTATTTAGAATTATTTATCTTTCATATTACTTGCATTTCTTACTTAAGAATTTATCACCCCAACTCCTAAACCCCAAGCCACAGAAAGGGACCTGATCTGGTTCCTTTCTAATTATTTTCTGTTTTAGGATATGAAATTTAAATTGAGGTGATGTATCCATTTTGAATTTGTGGTATATCCTATAAACTTCGTGGTCTAAGTCAAATTTCTGCCAAACTACTTTCCAATTCCAAAGCAAGTCTGGTGAATTAGTAAGTGCTATCTTAAGTAAAGTTTTAAGATTTATCAATTATCAAGTTAACAAGATTATGTATTTCTGATTTTCTTGGTCTAGTGTGATCCACTGATCTGCTACTTTAAAAAAAATTTAATCACTAGTAGTTTTTGTTATTATTATTGTAAAATATAGTCTGAGTTCTAGAAGTGCTATTGTTCCTTATTTTTCATTTTGTTCTCTTGATATTCTAAACCCGTGCCTTCAAAAAAAAGTATTTTTTTAGCTATGTAAATAACCCCCCTGAGAATTTGACTGGTATAGCACTAAATCTGTGATTTAAATTTCAGTAATACTGTCCTTTAATTACTTTAGTCCAACTTTGAATACAGACTATTCCTTCTCAATTCTTTAAATTGTTCTTTCTTTAAGGATTATTTTGTAATTCTATCTAAACAAATATCAAGTATGCTTTGGTAGAATGACTCCCAGATATTGTACGCAGTTAGCCATTTTGAACAAATCTTCTCTTTCTAAAATTCCCCCTGAATTTTTAATATTCTTTTATATGTATATACACCTATACACACACATATATTTCTATATACCATTACGTATATTCTTATATGCTATTGATTTTGGAGGGTTTATTCTCCATGAAAAAATTAATCAAAACAGAAAAAGAAGAAAATATTGAAAAGAAAAAGATATATAGATAGATATAGGCAATTAACAAAAATATATAAACCAAAAGCCAATCAGATAAATAGTCAAAAGAATGACACACTGTGCCCATGAAAGAATGTCAAAACTGAATAAAAGAAATATATATCAAATTAACTTTGAAGTTTCACCTGGTCAGTATTGGAAGGACTGTGGAAAGTCAGGGACATTAATGTATATGTAGATGGTGGAGCTATTAGTTGGTCTCATTACTTTAGAAAGCGTAATTTGCAATTATGTCAAGGTAAATAAAAAAAGTCTATACTCCAGGACCTAGAGATTTCACTGTTAAGTATAAACCAAAAGAATCTCAATGAAAAATGAAAGGCCCTATCTAGACCAAAATATTTATGCAAACACATTTTGCATCAGAAAATTATAAAACATAAGATGCTCATAATTATGGAATGGTAAAACAAGCTATGGCATATGCCTAAAATAGATGAGAATTAAAGAAATGAGAGAAATACAAAGCATTGTTAGACTTACGTGAACTGGTAACAAAGTGAAGCAGAACCAGAAAAACAATAATCACGAAGACAACAATAAAGTAAATGCAAAGAAAAAAGGGAAAATAATCAAAATCAAATATCCTGAAATTAAAATAATTAAATATGGCCTCAAAGAAAGAAATGAGAAGATCTTGCTCTTTTTGATATTAGTTTTGTTGGGCTATTTTCCTTCTTTTTTTATTCTGACAGATAGCTGGAGACAAGAGATGGCAAAAGGACACATTAGGAAACAATAGGGATATAGCAATTGGGGTTTAAGTGACTTGCTTAGGGTCACACGGCTAGGACATGTTAAGTGATTAAGGATAGATTTGAACTCAGGTCTTCCTGACTTCAGGGCTGGGGCTCTATGCACTGCACCACCTAGCTGCTCCACAACCATTATTTTTTAAAGGGGATATAACAAGTAAATTAAGTTCTGAATAACAAGAAGCAGTTTCCAATGGGTGAAATAAGTTTCAACTATTAAATTATGTGATACTTATTTTGGTTGTTCAAAAACCTTTTAAATGCATTAAAAAATTTTTTTTTCCTAAAAGCAAATTCCCACTGAAAAAGTTTTTCCCCAGAAACAGGTTGCCCTTATTAATCCTACCTCAGATATAGTTATAAAGGCAAGAATTGAACACACAGACCATCCAAAATCATAATGACTGCATCTAGCAGAATATTAGTTCTTTGAGGCAAGGAACTGTTTTATTTTTTACTTTCTCTTTCCAACCTCTAACTCAATGCCTGGTACATGGATACGGCAGCCAGGTGGCACAGTAAATAGAAAATTAGACCCGGAGTCAAAAAGATCTAAATCAACCTATTTCAGCCTCAGTTTCATCATCTGTAAAAACAATAATATCATCAGTTTTGCTGTAAAGCGAGTTTTGAAAACATGAATTTGCCCACTACATCCAGAAATGTGCTGGGTTCTGAGGGAGAAACAAATGTGCATAAGACAGGTCCCATCTGCATGGTACCCACCATCTAGGGGAAGGATGGGGAAAAAAGTACATTAGAGGAGAACCACTCTAGTTCTTGGCATAGACTAAAGCTTCAATCCTTGGCTCCCAGCTATACAGAGCAGGGCCCACCTTCCCCATTCCCAGGGCAGTGGCAGGCCCTTGGCCCTTTTAGACTGGAAGCCAGAGACCTGGAAGGCTTCTGGATGATTCTGGGCAGGATACTGAATGTCTCTGAGTGTGTTTTCTCAATAGGAGGGGAACATCATACTTTTACATCCTCTTTCATTAGAGGAAAAGCATTTTAGAAACCGTGAAGCTATATTAATATACCTTATAATTGTTGCTGTTGTTAGTCCCCATTGTCTTATCATCATAGGATTGTTTTGTCTGTTTAAATAGAGAAGGATTTTCGGTGGTGTTTGGTTGCTACCAAGACCCTAAACAAAATGACAAAGTAAGAGTCTTTTATTTCCTTTTTGTTCTGCTCATTTATTGTTTTCTTCTAACCTTAGTCATTAATCAAATAAGCATCCAAGAAAAACAAGCAACATAAAAATAATTAGTTAGAAACATGTAAGCACCAATCACATGCTTGTTTTCAAAATGTATATGTTAACTTGAAAAAAAAATTTTTTTTTAATTATCCAGTCTGCAAAAACAAACAAACAAACAAAAAAACATGAATTTGTTCCAATTAGATTGACATATCAGGGATCAAATTCAACATAACATCAATTTCTTGTTTGCTTATGAGTTATTTTCTCCTCAAAAAAAGCAAGAATGAAGAAAACCATGCTATTTCCTAATAACTTATAAGATGCAGCCTTTCTGAATTCAAATTCCACAAGGTCTTTTTCAAAATGATTTTTATAAGGTGATATGTAAGTATATTTACTGTATATCTTCTGGTAAAGTCAAAGCTATGAACAGAGAGAGGCCATCTAGTTTGAACCCATCCACACACTCAATCTACACTCTCTCTCCACTTTCCACTATAGCTACTACTCTTAGGAACTTGGGCACAGGTCAAACAGCAGCCTAAGGTCAAAGGCAGATCACTATTTATTTTATTATTTCTGTATTTCTTAACCATTTAACATATACAAAACTGTGCTGTCATTTTTTATTGAATTCCTATCTTTTTTTTTTAATTGAGTACTGTATCTCCAACCCCATTTTTTCCAATAAGCACTGTGGGCTTTATGGAAGGGCTGTACAAAGTGCAATTATTTTTAGGAACAAATACACTATGTTATGTTACAGCAAAATTGACTATACCTGCTTTCACAGCATTGGTATGAGGCTCAAATGAGATAATTCATGTAAAGTGCTTTGCAAACCATGATGTACTGTATAAATACTACCTTTTTTATTACTACCAATAAATGCTTATTGAATTGGTAGATTCCCACCTGATTCAGATTTTGGCTTATGATGACCATGTCTAACAATTTTGTTTTCCCATCCCCATACTTAAAAGTCCTAATTTAGCATACATTATAAATGATAATTGTCTTTAAGTTTTGACAAAAGTTACCCAGTTAAACATCTATGAAATATTGTTTATGATAATCCTCTAAGTAAATCAAAGGTGACACAGTAGATAGAATGCAGACCTGATACTAGGAAAACTAATCTTCTTGAGTTCAAATCCAGCTTCACTGTGTGATAAGTGACAAGTCACTTAACCGTTTGTCTCCTTCCTTCATCCATTAAGTGAGCTAGAGAAGGAAATGGCAAACCATGCCAAAAGATGGTGAGTGAAATAATAAAGCAGTCCTCTGACTGCCAAGAAAACCCCAAAATGGGGTCATGAAGAGTCACACAACACTGAAATGAATGAACACCAACCAAATCAAATTTGCCTCTATTCTTCAGAGATCTGGGAACAGCATTATTTTCCTAATCAAAAACTGAGTTTTACTTGCAATGTGCTAACCATGTGTGATTACAATTAACATCTGTGGACCAAAAACAGACTAGGAGGAATAGAATCAGCCTCAGGATATGGAGTCACTTCTCTTTTATACTTGTTAGTATCACTATAACCAATTTTGATTTCTCAGAACCTCCCATATCAACAGGCTTATTAAACCTATGACTAATCCTTCCTGACTTTTTAACTCTTCTAGAGCTCTACTCTTATCCTATATGACCTATAGGACCAAAATGAAACTTTCATTTTGATAAAAGAATGAACTCCTTTCAAACCTGTTCACACCAGAAATATTAGAGTTGGAAGAGTTCTTGAAATTGACGTAGTTCAATACCTACTAGGAAAAAAAAATTCTCTCTATATCTCCAATAATTGGTCACTCAACCTGCACTCTTAAGACTTCTATAGATGGGGAGCTCATCACCTAACAAGTTTGCACATTCTATTTTGGCAATCATTTTTATATTTAGAAAGCTCCTTATGATACAAAATCTGCCATTTATTCTTGTTCACTATAATATTACCCAAAGTCTTTTTTTCTACAACTATTCAGAGTTACTTCAACCAATATTTATGTGTCACTGCTTCAAGTTCTTTCATTATGCATACTAGATATCTGGTCCATGCATCCTCATCTTCATCCTGACCACTATCTACTGATGCTACTACTGTTTCCTTATTTAAATTGGGCCTCCTGAGATAAGTCATATAAGCTATTTGGCTCATCACCACATGGCCTCATCTTCACCCTAGCCATTTTATGCCATGCCATCACAATTTGCCCCTTTTCTATCTCTTCTTCTAAGAGCTGTAATCAACAATAGTATTATTTCAGGAAAGGAATGCTTTTTTCAAAGGCAATAGTACTATCAAAGGACTGCCTTATTATTTCACTCACCATCTTCATAACTTTCCAGAACAAAACAATCATTCCTGGTCACCATTTTTTTATATATATAAAACATCTCCCTCTAACAGAACATAAAATCCTTGATTAAACATTTAATAAAATGCTTCTCAAGGTCAAATCAATAAGCATTTACTATGTGCCAGGCACTAAGCTAAATTCTAAGCACATAAATAGAAGCACAAGATAATCCTTGCCCTTAAAGAACTTATATTCTAATAGAGGAAAAACAAGATATAAAAGGAAGCTGAAAGAGGATGAAGGGAGATGGTGACTGAAGTGAGAAGGAAGTCTCATCGGAGTCTGTCCTCAAAATGGAGGTTCTGAAAGAAACTCACCAATGGGAGAAAAGGGCCACCAGATGAAAGGAGAAGGCAACCAAAGCATAGTAGTAAAGTTGGGAGAGTAAAGCATAGTTAATCTAGGCTCTTCCTCAAAAAAGCGGCTCCAGATGAAATCTCAACAATTGAAGGGTGTCCTCAGAAGCAAAAAAAAAAAAAAAAAAGCAACTCAACTATGGTGGCAAAGTAAAATGAAGCAATTAAGGCATAACCAGTCTTAATTAAGCACTTATTAAAATGGTTTTTCATTCATCTATTCCACAAGCATTTGCTAAGAAACACAGAAGACATGGATACAAAGATATTAGAAGCTAATGACACAAAGGAAAAAACCAAACCCTTCAAGAAGCTTATATTCTATTGTGGGGAATGATATATTAACAAATAAATACACATACAGCAAATACAAAATAATTCCACTGCAAAATAATTGCAATATGTTGACCATTTCTGATTAGAGTTAATATCCCTGTACCAAAAACAGGCTAGTAGCATTATTCAAGTCTAGCATTCTGTCTGTTTTTCAATAGGAGAGTCATAGAATTTCAGAATTGTAAGGGATATCTTCAATAGTCATCTAGTTCTTATTGGATTTTTATAAAATACCCCCAAAAAGTGTCATTCAGTCACAGCCTAAAAATTTCCAATATAGGGAAACACCTCCTGAAGCAGTCCAATCCATTTCTGAACAGTCATCATTGTGAAGTTTTACCTAAACAAAACAAAAGGTTCACTTTGAAACTTCAACCAAATGCTTCTTGCTTTTCCTTTTTTAGGTCAAATTAGGTCAAGGCTAATTCTTCTTTTATATGACAGCCTTTCAAATACTAAAATTAAAACTATCACACTCCTCTTCAGACTTTTATTGTCCAGGTTAATAATCCTTTGTTCCTTCCAGAGAACCTTATATGACATGGACTCCTAACCTTTTGCCACCTTAGTTGTTCTTCTCTAGATGTTCTTCAATTTATCAATGTCTTCTTAAACTGTGGCATCCAGAACTAAACACAACACTATACCTGTGGCATAAAACTTGGCAGTGTATAAGGGAAGAGTATCATCTCCTTCCATACTTTTAGAAGCTATGGCTTCCTTAATGAAGCCTAAGATCTAATTAGTTTTGCCTTCTATATTACACTGTTGACTCATAATGAATTTGCAGTCAACTAATACACTCCTAGATTTTATTCAAACTAACCATGCCTCTTCCCATCTTGTGGTGAAAACTGGTATTTATTCCTTATAACAGCATCTTACATGAGCTCAATTTTTCAGTCAAGTTGTGTTGAAATCTTTTTGGCTTCTGTCTTTCAATATTGAGTTAGTTATCTCTCAAAATTTTCTTATCAGCTGTAAATCTGATGATTTCTATGCCTTCAACCCAAGTCATTACCAAAAATGCTTTAAAAAGAACAGAGATAAGTACAAATCTTTGGAGATTTTCACTAGAAAGCTCCTTCCAATCTAACACTGAACCATTATTGACTACTCCAAATTTAGCTTTTCAACCAAATCCAAGTACAATGAATTGTACTATCACTGTGCCCACATTTCTTTATATTTTCCACAAGAATAGGAAAAAAAGACTTCATCAAAAGCTTTGCTAAATTCTAACCAAATTTTTATCTACAACATCCTTCTCTGATCCACCAAGTTCAGTAACTGGCAAAAAGATGGGGGCTGGGAAGAAGAGAGGAAAGAATAAGGTTGGTCAAGCATGACCTGTTCCAAATGAAGCCATACTGACTTTTTATTATTGCTATTTCCTTTTGTAGGTGTTCATTAACCACTTATATTATAGGCCATATATGTTGCTTTCTCTTACTATCCTTAGGTAGTATCCAGCAATCTGATTATGCCAATTTGCAGTCTTTTACCCCACCTCAAATACAATGTGAGGCAAAGAGAATATCTCACCCCCATATCAAGTATGCCAAGTATTAGGCACACCTAAACTGAGCACCTTGTTCACGTTCAATCTGGGGAGGAAATGAGGTATTCTAAGTCATCAAAGAATTAAGAGAGCTTTACTCTGCCCTAACACAGCAAGGACATACAAAAAAGTCCACAGCAGCACTTAGCTTCAGCTTTGGTAGATGGGGCCACCCTCTTACATATGGCATCATGTCTAATTGGTAAGGCAGGGTATGTGTCTCATATTCTATCAGGTACCACCAAGTCTGAGAGTCCCCGAGTCCATATGGATGGTAATTTTTATGCCTTTGTGTAACTGGAACATAAAGGAAAAGGCATAAAACTATATTGGGGAAAGAAAGGGACAAATCTGATCCCAAAGACAGCTTTATCTATTTTGGAGGGAAACATATTCCTTTAACTAGAGGAAGGGTAAGGAGGTGTGGACCTAATTCACAATGGGTAGAAGTGGGGAATGGGCCTAACTGCATATTGTTGGGAAATGCTGATAATTATTCCTCCTATAACATGATACATTATGGAACATTCCAAGAAATGGAAGTCAAAAACTGGTTTCTTTCTATTTCTTTTTCTGCCCTTCTCCAGTCCTGAGGCAATTTTCTCATTCTCCAAATTCTTTGATATATCCCCAATAGTGATTCAATACTGTCATCCACCCAAAGGTGTACTTTATCTAAGCCAGGAGACCTGAATCCATCAGTGGCAGATAAGTGCTCACATACTAGCTCCTTACTTACCTTGTATATCAACTTTCCATTAGACATTTTTGTTGTGTCATTTCCAGTCCAAAGGTCACTCTTCTTGGCCAAAAAAAATAAACAAAAATAAGAGCAGAACAGCTGTCTTCTTACTATTGTCAGTTATCTCATTCATCCTGTGCAGCAATCTCACTTATCCCTTTCTCAGTTCTCCCTTTTTCTCTAATGTAACCTTCTTTAAATGCCTTCTTTTGTGGTCCTTTCTTTTCCTTACCAACTTTCAACGTATTCTGAGCCTTTCTGAACTCATACCATTATTCTTACAGTTCTGTGCTATTTTTTTTTATATTTATACCATTACCTGCTCTTCTTTCCATCTTTTGAACATGTCCTTAGAGGGAAAAAAACTAATTAACTCCAATTTTTTCTCATCATAACCAATTCTGTCACAAAATTTTCAGTCTTGTTAACTTTCCATACCTCCAAGGCTGGCTTTCCTTATAAAATTTTAGTCCCTGGAGTCCTAGACATTCTCCCAAGGCTTTGAAATCTACTCTCTCTAAATTTAAGGTCTATATCATACTATGTTTAACCTTCATCTCTGTTTCTATTACAAACTCTAGAATGGTCTGCTAACTATCCTGAAAGGTTCCCATAATTTCCATCTAAGGAAGGAAATTCCTCCCTATTGATGAGAATAAGATCCAAAAATGAGAAAGAAAGAGAGTAATAAACAAAGATAATATGGCATTTTATAAAGGCATCTTGGTATCATAGTAAGAGTTCTCTTGAGTCAAAAGTCAGGAAGACTTGCATGCAAATCAACAGACATTTATTAACTGTGTGGTCCTGCATAAATCATTTCACCTATTTGTCCTAGCTTCCTCATCTGAAAATTGGGGATACTACTTAAATTCCATATTATTGTGAAGCTTACATGAGATGATTAGAAAGCACTTAGCACAGTGCTTTATATAAGCACAACATAAATGTTAGCTATTATTAATTTTAGTGCTTTGAAATTAGCAAAGTACGTTCTTTCATTTGAAAAATGATATGAAATTCCATTTTATCAGCTCCTCTACCTTTTAAAGTAAGAAAATAGCATTAAGGCAAGCCAAGAAGTTTTTAGCTGTTCTGCTTTTGACAGAAAGAGAGCTCCAGCACATGTCTGAATAAGTGGAATCCTCAATTATTATCCCAGAATCATGTGTGTGATCTGTCAGCTACATTTTTCTATTTTCTTTTTCTGTGCAAATGGTGGTCTTCACTCATTCCCCATACCCACAATATGAACCAGTTGTCAAATTCTGTCACCTCTCCAACATCTCTCTTATCCATTTCCTTTTGCCTACTCACATGGTAACCACCCTAATTCAGGGCCTAATCATCTTATCCACAGTTATCATTCCATAGGCAATTGCCTCCTAAGTGGTTTCTCCACTTCAAGTCTCTCCCTTTTTGAATCCATCCTCCACTTCTACATAGCTGCCAAAATGAAATATTCCTAAGGCATAAGTTGGACCATGTCACTCACCTGCTCAAAAAGTTCTAGTGGATCCCTATTTCTTCCAAGGTAAAATACAAACTACACCTCTTGGTATTTAAATACCTTTGTAATCTAATTCCAGTCTATCTTTTCTGGCTTATTACATATTATTCCTCTTCATGTACTCTGTAGTCTAGTCAAACTGGTCTATTTCCTGTACCTGACACAAAATTCCACTTGCTGTTCCTCATACTTCATCCTCACTTGTAACTCTTTAAGAATCTCTACCTCCAGTCAAAACTCAACCAAATCATTATCTCTTACATAAGTCCCTTCCTAATCTCCAATCTATATTAGTGCCTCCCTACTCCCATCCTCAATACCTGCAAATTACTTTTATTTGTTATGTTAGGAATTTTTTATCTTTTTTGTGTCATGGACCATTTGGCATCCTAGTGATGTCTATGGATGCCTTATTGGAATAATGTATTTAAAATACAAAATATACAGTATTAAAGGAAACCCTTTACATTGAAATACTTACAGAACTATTTTAAAACAAGCTCAAAGATTCCAAGTGAAGAATACCGAATTAAATATATGTTGCTTTCTCTAACTGAATGCTAAGGTACTTGAGAGCAGGAACGTCTCATTAATATCCCCAGTGATTAATACAGTACCTAGCATATAGCTGACAATAAATAAAATTATGTTGGTTTATAGTATATTCTAAAAGCACAGCTTCTAAAAGCTATTCTATCTTTAAACCAAAGATCCTGCAAAGATCCACATCCAAAAGAGGTTAAAGAGGGGGAGTTGGGGATGGAAGGTGTCATACAAATCAAGATATCACAGCAGCATTTTTTTTTTTGAACATCAAAAAACTGGGGAAAAAAAGTAAATGCCTATCAACCAAGGAATGACTAAACAAATTTTAATACATGAATGTGACAGAATACAGATACATTACTGAGTAATATATACTATCAATTGCTGAAGTAAGAGGTAGATTGCTTTCAATTAGGGGTCATCAATGGTTTTAACATTCTTCTATTTTCCAGATCCCAAAATCAACATGATGTGGTAGGAAAAGCAACAGATCAGAAATTTAAAAACTTGGAATTTTCTAAGCATATAACCTACAGCAACTCATAAATCTTCTGGATCTTAGTTTTATTATATATAAAAAATTGGGAATATAGTTTGTCAGCCTGCTTTACAGGATAATTTGAAGATAAAAAGTCACTCTGAAAAATGTCAAGCAGGATGCAAGTTTAAAGAATCATTTTATAACTTTAAATATAATTAATTTATTACACATTAATACTGTCCCCAACATCCCCTACAATTGAGACAATTTGTTGGCCAGTATTCATGTAAAATCATAGTCCATGAGTTTCCACTAATTTTTCTTTTTAATATTCAACTCAGAGGACATATTATTTTAAGTAAAAAATCCATTTAATCAAATAGCACAGCAAACAAGAAGCCAAGATTCTCCCCTCCCTCATGCATACAGGAAGTACTCTCTTCCATAAGTTACTAAACTACCATATAACCAAAGGAATGCATATATGCAGGTAAAACATATAATCCAGGAAGTTTCATTGAGAAGGCACAAACATAAGGAATTCAAGTGATCAAGGGACACATGTAGGGCATGTGGACACACATTTGTCCAATTCAATTCCCACCTCAAACACAACTTGCTCTTGCAACATTGTACAGTCATCAGGGTCTTCTGATGATCTATTTTTCTCTTTAATGGGTACTTTTCAAATGTTATGGGTCTTTGCTAGGCAACCAATTAATTGTTTCTCCTGGTGCCATGGTCACTGAGCACCAGACCACAACAATCGGCAAGGCTATAGCTATTCAGTCTCCGCAAGGCCAGTTAGCTGTTCTTTCACCTCAGGTGCAATGGACAAAAAGACACTCCTGGACAGAGGCAAACTGATATCTTCTTAGTGCATTGCCCAGGGTTATAAGCCATCTCCTCTATCCAAGCAGATAAGAAAAGAAAGCACAAATACCAAGGGTAAGATTTAGCCAGGTTTACTTTCAACTAGTTTTCTCCTAGTAAAAGTTTAATTTTTTTGGTTACAATCAATAAACATGTATTTATTGAGTACTCAATATGGCAGAAACTAGGTTTAGACCAACATAATAAATCATATACCAAGATAAGATTTAAATGGATAGGTGATTTAAATATAAAGGGTAACTATAATTAAATCAGGACAAAGAAGAGTTTATCTGTCAGATCTATGAAGAAGGGAAGAATTTATGACCAAACAAGAGAAATTAATTACAAAATCTAAAATGGATATTTTATTACATTAAGTGAAAAAGTTTTTATATAAACAAAACCAATGCAACCAATGTTAAAAAGAAAGAAGAAAGCTGGGAAACAATTTTTATAGCAAATATTTGATAAAGGCTTCATTTCTCAAATATATAGAAAAGTAAATCAAATTTATAAAAAAATAAGGTATTCCCAAAATAATAAATGGTCAAAGGATATGAACAGACAACTTTCAGATGAAGAAATTAAATTTCTCTGATATAAAGAAATGCTCTAAATCACTATTGATCAAAGAAATGCAAATTAAAACAATTCTGAGGTACCACCTCATGCCTCACAGTTAATATGATAAAAAAGGAAAATGATAAATGTTGGAGAGGATATGAAAAAACTGGGACACCCATGTACTGCTTGTGGAGCTGTGAACTGAACCAATCATTCTGGAAAGCAGTCTGGAACTATGCCCAAAGGGCAATCAAACTGTACACACCCTTTGATCCAGCAATACCACTACTAGGTCTATATCCCAGACATCATAAAAAGAAGAAAAGCACCTACAAGTATAAAAATATCTGTTTATTATGGCAAAAAATTTGTAATTGAAGTGATGTCCATCACTTAATTGGGGAATGGATGAACAAGTCATGATATATCAATGTAATGGAATACTATTGTGCTATAAGAAAAGCAAGCAGATATCAGAAGAACCTGGAAACACTTACATGAACTGATGCTGTCAAGTGAGCAGAAACAGGAGAACATTGTACACCATTAACAGCTGCAAGGTACAATGATTACTTATGACAGACTTAGCTCTTCTCAGCTGTACAGTGATCCAAGATAATTCCAAAGGATTCATGATGGGAAATGGCTATCCAAATCCAGAAAAAAAACTGATGAAGTGTGAATGTAAATTGATGCATACTATTCTCACTTTATTTTTTTTTTCATGATTCTTTTCTTTTTGCCCATCCCCATATACAACTAATAGGAAAATGGATTTTATATGATTGCACATACATATCCAATGTCAAAAAACTTACCATTTTAGGAAAGGGGTAGCGAGGGAAGAAGAGAGGTAATTTGGAAGCCAAAAAAAAATTTTTTTTTAATGAATGTTAAAAATTATCTTTTAGGGAAGCTAGGTGGCACAGTGGATACAGCACTAGCCCTGAAGTCAGGAGGACCTGAGTTCAAATCAGGTCTCAGACACTTAACACTTCCTAGCTGTGTGATCCTGGGCAAGTCTCTTAACCCCAATT
>JAJPUD010000137.1:458628-484507 GCA_023553655.1 Myrmecobius fasciatus
TTGGTGGAACTGTGAACGGATCCAACCATTCTGGAGAGCAATTTGGAACTATGCTCAAAAAGTTATCAAACTGTGCATAATTTGACCCAGCAGTGTTTCTATTGGGCTTATATCCCAAAGAAATCATAAAGGAAGGAAAGGGCCCCATATGTGCAAGAATGTTTGTGGCAGCCCTTTTCATAGTGGCTAGAAACTGGAAACTGAATGGATGCCCATCAATTGGAGAGTGGCTGAATAAATTATGGTATATGAATGTTATGGAATATTATTGTTCTATAAAAAACGACCAACAGGATGATTTCAGAGAGACTTGCATGAACTGATGCTGAGTGAAATGAGCAGAACCAGGAGATCATTATACATGGCAACAACAATACTATATGAGATCAATTCTGATGGACATGGCTCTCTTCAACAATGAAATGTTTCAAACCAGTTCCAATTGTTCAGTGAAGAAAGCCATATATACCCAGAGAGAGGGATGTGAAATGTGGACCACCACACAACATTTTCATGCTCTCGATTGATGTTTGCTTGCATTGTGTTTCCTTTCTCTGATTTTTCTTTAGATACGATTTCTCTTGCACAAAAATGATAAGTGTGGAAATATGTATACATATATTCAATTTGTCAAGTATTTTAACATAATTAACATTTAGTGGATATCCTGCCATCTAGGGGAGGGGTGGGGAGTAGGGGGGAAAAATTGTAACAGAAAGCTTTGTAAGGGTTAATGTTGAAGAATTACCCATACATATGTTTTGCAAATAAAAAGTTTTAATGAAAAAAAAAGTGTTTACCCAGGAAATATACTGAAATTTTCCTTATTAATATGTACATATATCTCAATATATAATTTTAACTATATTCATTGTCTTAATTTTGTTAACTGACAGTCTACAATAAAGAGCAGAAACTCTGCTTTTTATGTGATTAATAATTTTTTTTAAAAGGCAGTCCAGTTTAGAGCATTGGATTTCAAATCAAATGGCCTGAATACGAATCTTCTATTACTTAACTACCTATGGGATACCAGGCAAATCACTTAAGCTCTCTGAACCTCAGTTCCTTCACAAGTAAAACAAAAGATGTGAACTTGCACCTCTAAATCAGCCACTCTGAGCACTAAGTATTTCTAAGTAATAATCAGTAAATTTTTATTTAAATTGATTCCTTTGCATTGCCCCACCCCACAAAGACAATGACTTAAATGATACAAGAACCTCAAATCTACTTCTGCTTTAATATAACTATTATACATCAGCAATTTTTTGTAAATGAAAACAGGCTTTATCAAGTAGGCTGTTTTCACTAATGAAGAGAATGATTATAAAAAAGGTCAAATTTGAGCCTATTTTTTGAAAAAGATTTTCAAATTAATAAGAACAAAAGCTAAGCAAGTAATACAGCTTTTAAAGAAGAGGGGGAAGAGGGAGGAAAAAAGAAGGAAGGTGGAAGGAGGACAAAAAAGGAAGAGGGAGAAGGGAAAAGAAAAGAGGGAAAAGGGAGGAAGGAGGAAAGAAAAAGGAGGAGGGAGAAAGGAAAGGGGAGGAGAGAAAAGAGGAAGGAAAAGGGAGAAGGAAGGAAGAGGAAAAGGGAAGGAGGTAAATGGAAGGAGGAAGAGGAGATTATGATTACCCCAAAATAAAGAAAAACAATACCCCTTAGGATTTCTCAAATCAAATCTTTAAAGAGAAGTCCAAACTAAGGACTATGGGAGTGGAGGGGTAGGATGCTTAGAATTGAAAACTAAAAAACAATATATCTTTTTTTCAGTTGTGTCTGACTCTGCCAGATCCTATTTGGAATATTCTTAACAAAGATACTGGTTTGCCATTCCCTTCTCCAGTTCATTTTACAGATCAGAAAAGTTAGGCAAACAGGGTTAAGTGATTCAAGGTCACACAGCTAGGAGGTTTTCAGAACAGATTACAATTTGAGAAGATGAAACTTCCTGACTCCAGGCCCAGCACTCTATCTACTGTACCACCTACTACTCAATGCCCTTTTACTGCTCCTAACAAGAGGAGAGGAAGCTCCAGGAAAAGTTAAGAGATTCTTAGCCACTATACAATCAAAAATGTTTCTTTAAAAACTGTTTCCAGATGATAGTTATAGAAGCATGTATTTATGTAGAACCATGTTCTGAAAGGAAAAGAAATTTAATCCTGTGGCTATTAAGGAATCTTTTTTACCTTCTGAGATTTGGCCCTTATTCAATCTTTGACTACGTAAGGGCTGATTTAAGTAAAATATTTTTTCTAACATCTAAACGCAATTGGAGACATCACAATTTACAAAGACCATTTACATAGGCATGACCAAAATGGTGAGGTAATGCAAAATCCTGACATTTAAAAATCAACTGAAGAAACTAGAAATGTTTAGACTGCAAAAGGAAAGATTAAGGGGGCCATGCCAGTTGTCTTCTAATATCTGAAGGAGTATCACTTGTTCTGCTTGACTCAGAAGAATAAAATATTAGTCAGAGAGGCAGATTTCTAAGTTAGTCAATATAAGAAAAAAAAAAAATCTCAACAAATTGGAGCTAACCCAAAAATGGAATAGAATGTTTTCTAAGGCAGTGCTACAGATCTGCATAAAGAGGTTCATTAACCAATCTCTGTCAGAGATACTGTAGAAGATATGTTTTAGGTATGAATTAGACTAAACACTCCAAAGTGACTTGTCTTCAGTCATGCAGGTAGTGTTCAAGTAGCAGTGCTAGTTTATGACCTCAGGTCCACTGGTGCCAAATCCCACCACTTCTTCCATTGCACCATACTATTTCAAAAAGAGAGACTTGGAAACCAAATTACATAAATAGCTGATGGAATCAAGGCTGTTTCAACATAGAAAAGATTTCAGTTGAAATAGATGCCTTACCTTATTTGAGGGACTATGATGAGGAAAAAAAGAGAGACTTATTTTATGTAACCCAGAAAGATGCTGGACCAAAAGGTTGAAATTCTAGGAAGGCATATTTCAGCACAGTAAAGGGAAGAATTTCAAAACAGTAAAGTAATCCAGCAGTGAGATAGACTGCTTCATGAGTTCACTGGAATTGTTCACACAGAAGCTACATGACACTCAAGGCTACTGTAAAAAGAATTTCTTCACGGGAAGGACTTTACACTTTCTAAGGATAAGAAACAACATATGGGGGAAACAATGAAGAGAGTTAAAAATATTGAAAACTTTAGAATCAAATCTTTCTCAATAAAGTGTCTACTGTACACTCAAAATACATAATCATAGGATTTTTGAGCTGGAAAAATTTTGAGACCATCCAGTTCCAATCTCTCTCATTCATTCATTCAGCAGACAAAAAACCATACAGAATACTGAAGGTAAGAAAAATAATATAGGATCCCTGTCTGCAATTGAGGCCAAGAGAAAGTAAATGATGTGATCAAAATTATATGGTTACTATCAGAAACAAGACTAGGAGTTCTATCTCTTCACTCCCCATCCAATACTCTTTTTGTATTTTTGCCATCAGTGCTTCTGCCTTCTTATGAACCAGATCAAAACACAAGAAGTCCTTATTTATACATATCATCAGTCCAGTCATGCTTACTAAAATCTTTACTTCAAATCTAAGGACATCCACTATATCTATAATAAATTCTCTCAATCACTGTGCTAAATGAAAACTGACCATTACATGCCTTAGGTGGGTCACAAATACAAGTTATTACTAAATGTTTAAAAGTGATCAAGAGAAACTTACTTGGAAAAAGAAGGGAAGTAAGATCAATCTTGAGAATGTTTCCCCCAGTTATTCTCTTATTTTCTTCATTTCTACTCCTCACATCTAAATATACTACTCCTGGCATCTTCAGGTTCAGTCTTCAAGCTGAAATCAATGCTTTGTCTAGACGTCACATTTAAAACCTAACAAAGTGAAATCCTGCCACAAAGGACTTCAAATGTAATGTGCATGCTCACTAGGAAGATTTGGGCTATAAAAAGAAAGAACCATTGAACATTAAAAGACAATTTAGTTCTTAAATGTCACAGAAGAATTAAATGAAACCTTAAGGAATTTTATTTATACACACACACATTTTTATACATACATATATAATACAATAAGAGATTACTGAGAGATGTTCAATCCATTCAACTGGGGTAAGAAATGTGTATGAATGCATATATCATTCCAAAGACTAACGAATGATCTGTTGAAAGAACAGCTGGAAAGTATCAATTTTCAAGGATATTAATTGAATCTGCTTTAATCTACTAAACTAAGTGTCAAGACTTTTTTGGAGGGAAGTCACCAGTGGAGATAAGCCTTGGTGGGACTGGTGAGTCTCAGACATGGATAAAATAGATACAAAAAAAGCAAAAAGGGATAGGCAAAAAAAAAAAAAAAAAGAAAAAAAAGAAAGAAAGAAAGAAAAAAGAAAAGAAAAGGGGATTAAGAGCGGGGGGGGGGGCGGCGCAGGAGAAAGACAATGAAGAAAGCATATAAAGAGACACTGCTGGAGTGCTCTCCAACAACTTGGCTCATACCATGATTTAAATCAACTTCTAAAAGAAAGACAACACAAAAGACTATCCAATCACATCAGTAAAAGAATAAAAAGGCAAATTTAAGACACAGGTTTATGATTAAAAAGTCAAGATTATTCCACCAATAAAAGCAATCAATAAAAGTAACACACAGGAATCTTAGAATAAGAAAAAGAGACAAAAAAAAAAAAAAAAAATCACAGGTACCTAGATCCTCATATATAAGGACCACAGAATTTTAGAACTGAAAGAGATCTTCTAGAGTATCTAGTTCAATCTCTTCATGTAATAGAAGAAAATGTGGCCTAGAAAAGTGATTTGTCTATATTTTGTCAGCATCAAGACTGGTATCAAACCAAAGTATTTAGTCCTATGTTCTCCATGCTTCTCACCAATTAAATTTTTGTGAATCAAATTTATTTGAAAAATCATCAGCAATATTAAGCCAATATTGCTGGAAAGCTGTTATTAAGGTATCAAAATAAGACAAGCACACCTTTTTTAAGAAGTTGCTTTAGGATTTTCTTCTGCTGCTTACTGAATATGAGTTTCATTGGAATTCTCAATAGAGTTGGTTAAGGTTTCCTTAAAAACTAGAGTTCTACCACAGTGCAAGCACCACTAATTATGACTAAATCTTATCCTTCTGAAGAGCAAGGGCACTTGTCAGAGGTTTATTCAATGTAATTCAATGTTGCTAATAATTCTAGGTCACACACACACACACACACACAAAACAACACATACATGCGATATTTTTTAAAGGTCTTTAAGACTTATATTATTCCTTCGAAAAAAACTGAATTCAAATTGCCTTCCATAAAATGCTACAATGAAATACTAAATAGTGCTAATTAACTAATCCAACTGCAAAACTTGCAGCCAACATGTAAAAAACAAAAACAAACAAAAATCAAAAACCTCAAAACATCTCAACAAGAACATAAAAATGAATTCTTTAAGTTGACTATCCTAGCACCCGAGATACAGGTCCAGAGTAAACATAATAATATATTTAACCCTTGATAAAGGTATTCACAAGTATTCTACCTTAATTTAAAAAAACAAACAAAAACCATACACTATATTTATGGTTGTCATCAAAATGTATGATAGAAAATCTTAATCACATAATGAACTAGAGATCATTTTCTAGTATATTTGGATGCAATCATTCAAGAAAAATCATGCAAAAATGAAGTCTTCCCATAAAAAGTTGACTAGCCATTGCCAAAACAATTTACTTACAGGTTCTCTCAAAAGATTCCATTCACTGACAAAATAAATGTTTATAGTTGCTTTTTTTTTTTTTTTTAAAGATTGGGAGAATTCTATATACTAGAGAAAATTAAAGTGTTTCTTTGCATGTGAATTGGATGTCTCCGGATACACAGTTTGAATTTCTGTAGATAACAATATTAAAAGATTCTGGCTCCTAGAATACAATAAAGCATTTCAAATAAACTACTCTTTAACCAATGGAAGGATTTACTGTTACAGAAAAAAGAAAACTTAAAATGTTTACCTGAACTAAATGAAAATATTTGTTAATACAACTATGTTTTCATTTCTTGTTTTATCAAAGATAGCTAATAGATGTCTTATTCTCAATGAAACCCTAGGAAGTTTTCAATTTATTTCAATATATTTCAAATATTATAATAGTGTAAGAACTCATGATAAACTCAGGTCCTTAGAACACAATTATAATCATCCTGATACTTTAAAAATTTCTGGAAAGAAATATAAAATAAAATGTTAAGGATGAGGTCACAATCAGATTTTTATTTTGTCACATTTTGGAAGATAAAAAAGAAAACGGGCTAAAACATTCAAAACCAAAGAGATTATGAAGGGCATTCTAAGATGATTCTAAGTACCTAAAATGTCTCACTTAGGAGATTAAAATAATAAATTAAAAGTTATACACATCTCTCTCTCTTTCTCTCTCTCTCTCTGTATGCACACACACACACACACACACACACACACACACACACACACACACACACCAGGTTGAATTTGCATAGCCTGATCTCTGAATATATTATATGTGAGTATAAATATTTAGAAAAATTAAATAAGTTTGTGAGACTTAAGAAAATGTCTAACAGAAAACCTAATATAGAATAAAACTTTTTTCTCCTACTCATTATTTTTAAAAAAGGATAAACTTATAGAATATATACCAGCCCAGAAAGATGAATCTTAAGAACAAGTTTTTAAGAAGAAAAATAATCACAAATATTTCAATAATGATAGATTTTATACCAAAGATAAAAATCAACAATAGGGGAAACACAAAATACTCAGAACACATCTACTTGATAAAAGAAATCCTTTAAAAATCAACTATTTTAAGTTATAAAATTGCTCAAATGTTATTAACAGATTAGATCTTTAGAATTTTTTAAGCTATGCAATATTTATTTCCTTTTTTCCTACCAGTTTTATGTAAATGAAACATCCAAAGCAGCAGAATTATGGCTATTTACCTGCTGGCCTACTGAAAATGATCTTACAGGAAAACCGTTGCTCAATTTCTCTTCTCTTGCTCCCAAGCTAAGTGTAGAAAGCTGCAAGAGCTAAACAGCAAGCCTACTTATTCCAGAAGGAGTGCCTTATGTCTGCTCAAGAACAACCTTGTTCACCAATTAGTGTGACTCAGGTGGGTTTGGAATGGAGTAATGTCCACAATTCCTTGGGCAGTTAGAGGCAACCATGCTCCTCCTCCTTGAAGGCAGGAGGACTGAAAAGGGGGCTCGACAGAAGATTCCTCAAGAAAAACAAGAGGAATACACTAGCTAGAGCATAAGAGGATAGAATAGGAGTATTGGGGAAAATAAAAATCACAACATTAAAGCACTGTGCAAGCAAGAGCAAAAGATTTAATATTATCGAGGCCTTCATTTTTTTAGCCATGCCATTGTTCATCTTCCCTCCCAAATCATGCACAAAAAGAGCTGTCAGCCTGCCTTAAGCACGTTCTTTCTTCCATTTAAACACACATGATTCTTTTGGTTAATCTCTGGCAATGATCGCCATTTCACAGCACATTCAGCCCACCCGGAACTGATCAATATACCACTACAGACATAAGACTAGACTTTATCCATTTAATAACCACAAGGAAATGTACCATTCAGCAAAATCCTATAGAATTCAAAGGTTGTGTGTATGAAGGGGGAGAGGGGGAGAAAGGGAGAGAGACAGAGAGAGGAGAGAGACAGAGACAGAAAAACAGAGAGAAAGAAGAGAGAGATACACAAAGAAATGACTACCACCCCCTATGGCAAGTAAGATTAAGATATGGCCACAAAAATCCAACTGTCAAATGACAGATAGGTAATAGTCTTTTCACTTTACAACCTACGCAATTAAGTCCTAGTTATATGGTAAACAAATTAACATATTTTAAAGTATATTTAATCTATTTTATATATACTGTATAAGAATGCACACCTCCGGACTGTTTAGTTGTACAGCGTTAATAGATTTTCGAATATAAAAGACTAGACATCTTTTCCAACCACTGGTTGCAAATAAAAAGCATTCTCTCAGATTCAAAATTTTAAATAGAAAAATACCTAGAATCATCCTTCCAACCACTGATATTAATCCTAAAACATTCTCACTAAAGAATTCAATTTTTTCACCATACGTTATTTTACATAAGCAATTTTCCTACTAAGAAAACAATACCTCTAAGCAAGAGTTTTAAAACAAGCCTTTGGTAGGTGAGCAAAATCTGTATTTACAAAGGGTACTCGAAAATCCAGTACATTACCATAACACAGAGATCAAATACATTTTCTGCATACAGTACTAGTTAATTACTCCCAGAACAACTATTTTTTTTTTTCAACACTGCTGGACACTGAAGTTTAAGAAGATGTGAGAACCAGTTGAAATAAGATTGATTACAGATGTTTCTTATACTACCAAAATTAAGTAGCAATTGACAAAAATGCTACAATAATGTTCACGAAAGATGCAATAATTTAAAAGAATTGGTTTTGAGAATTCCATTTCAAATGAAGCTACCTATTTTGGAATCTCTCTTACCAGGTTTCAAATATTTACATAAAACGTCACCTGTGGTATTTGCGGCTTAATTGAAACCCTACAGAAGCTGTCATCCAACGTTATGGCCACAGACCATTTACTTTCTCACTCAGACAAATAGAGCTTTTACTCATGTCAGTAAACCAAGCAAACTCGAACCGATTAAAAAAAAAATTCACGGAGGTTTCAAGATTATAATAAAACGAACGGTGAGGGGGGGGAAGAGGTTGTGGTGAAAAGGTTTCTTTTTTTGGGGGGGGGGAACCTCATCAATTTCCCCCGAAGCAAAACGACTCGACAACAAGCCACCACCACCACACTCGTCCAACTCCAACCTACCTGAAGAACAAGAGATAAGAAAGACAGCGAACGCCAACTTTGCAGCGGCTCCCATTTTCCCGAGGCACCGGGGAATCCGTAGCAAGTTCTGGGGAGATCTCCAGTGCCCTGGGTCTTCCTTGGAGCCAAAACCCCCGGTGTCCAATCAACCGTCATAAGGCATAGTCGAAGCTCCCTCGATCAAACGCTCCACGGGGTGGGCAACACCAACAACAATAATCACAACAAAAGGCAACACCAGAAATAAAAAAACAAAAAACCCCAGCACCACACACACAGACTCCAAAAAAAAATTTTTTTTTAATAATTAAAAAACAAAAAAGGCACCACCGACAAAAACAAATTTAAATCACTGTCAAATTCACTGTCAACTCGTCTCTCTTCTCATAGCTCCATGAACAAAACGCCAGTGGAGGGGAGGAGGCGGAGAAGCAGGAGGAGGAGGAGAAGGAGGAGGAGGAGGAGGCGGAGGAGGAGGAGGCGGAGGAGGAGAAGCGGGAGGCGACGGCGGCGGCGGCGGCGGCTGCTGCCGCCCGGACAGTCCGGCAATCGTGGACTCCAGTACGATGTCCGGACCGACCTTCAACCCGGACGCCCAAAGTCCGGGAACCCTTTGGACACAACGCCTGCAGCGGCGGCAGCAACGGCAGCTGTAGCGATTGGTTGCGGTAGCGGTGGCGGCGGTGGCTGCTGCAGCGGCGGCGGCGGCAGCAGCGGTGGCGGCGGCCGTGTCCAGGGCTTCGGCTCCGAGATCGGCCGAGTTTTTTCGGTCCCCGGCCTCCCCTTTGGCGCCCCGCCCCCCAAACTTCCGGTTCCGGCCCAAAACAGGAAAGCAAGAAGGGAGAGAGGAACGGCCGGTGGCGGCCGGGCGCGGCAGGCGCGCGTGTCTGGGCCGAGAAGGAGATGAGATGGTTAGGAAAGGGAGGTGGCGAAGGAGTGCAGAAAGCAAAGCGAGGGGAGGGACGGTGGAGGGGGCGGGGCAGTGAGGAGGGCGGGGCTCCGCTGGACTGACGAGGGGAAGGAGTGGAGCCGGCCCGCCCCCCCTACCCTCTTCTCCCTTTCTGTTTTCCCCTCCTCCCCGCCTCTCACTCAAATACGGCGACGTCTCGACGCCGTTGGTCTATGGGGAGATCCCGCGAGACCGAGGCGCGGGCGCCCCTCGACCCCTGACCTGTTTGCTGCAGTGGATGGGGAAGTGGCCCAGTACTCCTTCAGCCTCTAGACTTTTCCTGTGCCTCCAAACCCTAGATGCTATAGATGAGGCCCAGTGCCTCTCCGGGCACCCCATGCCAGCCGTCTGCTCTGGGGACCCAAAGAGGCGGTATCTTGGGCCAGTAGTGGGTGCTGGACGCCCTACCCCTAGAGGGGTTGGACCTGGTTCCGCCCGACACAGATCGGAGGACCCAATGGTAACCCCCTCTTATCCCGCGCCCTTCCTGGAGGCCTGTCTCAGATGTTCCATTTTGCCAGGTGTCAGGTTGCTTTTTAAGGGGTGGAGGAGACCTCTCTTGCAACCAACCCGACCACTACTGAGCCCTAGCAGATGTGCCTTGTACCCCCGGCCCGGATGCATCTCAGATTTGTTATTCTTGTGTGTTTAAATAAAAGGAGAAAAAAAAAATCGTAGGCGGAGTCTCTTCTGCTTAAACACTCTAGAATTTCACAACCTTTATGGACAAGAGTGAAGTCTCTGACTGCAATCTAAACACTCCCTGGTCTGCAAATTGAATCTACAATTCTTTCCTTATTTTTACCCCCGTCCATCCTCTTGCTCTTACTACTTGAATTGCACAGTGATTATATAAGCTAGTAGATATTCTAATACTTGGCTGAAAGCAGAATGAGGTTGACTGCTGCCTGACGAGCTTGAATCCTGTTTCTGCTCTTGGCTGGTTGTGTGAAAAGGGCAAATCCTTTTAATTTCTAGAAACCTCAGTATCTTCTGTAAAATGGGACTAATATGTGGGTAAGGTGCTTTGTAAGCCTCTGCATAAATTATAGCTGTTATAAAACACTTGTCAGTTTTTAAAAATCTTTTCAACAGGACTATCTGTCGTCTGATAATTTTAGTATTTTTTATTGTATAGTGTTATTCTAGAAGTAGGGAGTGGAGAGACAAAAGTGAAAAAAAAAAGACTTCTTGCCCTTTTTTATGGTAAATACACCTTCCCTTGACCTTATTTTCCTCTTAAAGTTTATATTTCTCCTCCCATTCACTGACTGACTTAAACAGTGACTTCCCTTCTCCACCTATACATTCTTAAACACCTTGCAATCTGATCTGTCTCCACCAGTTGCCTGAAAATAATCTTCTCATGATCTGTATCATCTTTGTTGAAGTTACCCCCTATGGAATAGTGCTGAAATGTCAAGGTCTAGAAGAGTCAAAAGCAGATCGTGGAGAGGAATGAAATGGGGACACTTACCCTAATGGAGGCTTCTTTGGAAAAAACTTGCCAATGAGAGAAGGAAAAATTCTGGAACTATATTCCACACTGAGAAGGACCCAAGTTCCAGGGTGAGAAAGCATCTGAATAATAATGTTGAAACCCTAGAAGAGTAAGAAAAATTTGTTGATTGATTAGCAGAATATTTTTACCCTAATTAAAAGTTCTGAACATTTTGTACCCCTGTTCAAAAAATTTCATTGGTTCTCTGAAGCACCTTTATTGGACACCCCCTCCATAGGACCCTCTCCAGTTTATAGTGACTTACATGACATTGTTTTCTCCTGCCTAATTACCAATCCTTTTTTTTTTTTTTTTTGATTTACTGGTTTGTTAAGCTCCACTGCTTTATCTTCCTCTTCTTGAATGTTGATGCCCACTAGTGATGTCAGCCATCTTGTGAGAACAGATTCACTAAACTGGTAAAAAAAAAAAAACAATCACCAAACAGAGTTGGAAAAGTCTATGGAAAAGATGGAATCTGACTAGTAATGAGACACAACATGGAGCATTGCAGGACAAGATAAGAGCCTAGATCCATACAGGGGCACCACTACCTTGGGTAGGATTTGGAAAACTACCAAGTAGCAGTTCCATTGATCATTATTTAGTTCTAACTTAGAGATCCACAGTAGCCTGAGAAAGCAATCTGTGCTCAGAGGTATTCCAAGGCTGTGTACTAGGCTGTGTACTAAGTAAGGAACAAGTTCAAAAGCAAATAATAGTTGTGTGGTTCTGAAGACAAAGAGCAGAGCATAGTCTTAAGTTCCAACTAATGAAGTCTGAAGGAATGATTAGGGCAGGAAACCCAAACCAAAGGGAAGCCTACAGTTCTGTCACTGAACTAGGTTGAGTGATCGATTCTTAACAGCAGTCTACTGTAACTCCAAAGGAGGCAAACCCACAGTGCTATTGCTCATATCCAAATCCAAAACACTGGGGAAAAAAAGCACAGCAGAAGAGAAAGACTCCTAAATATCTCCAGTTTTAAGATATGTATGTATATATGTGTATGTGTATAAGAAAATACATATAGATTTTAAAAAACTTGAGCATACATTTCATCTGGAATTCCTAGGAAAGACTAAAAGTTTCAAAAATTAATATTTTTATAATTGACATGAAAGCACTAGAGGGAAAAATTGGAAAAGAAACTAGCAATGAAATAATTGGGCAGAGAATTAGTTTGTCAGAAGAGATACAAAACCCTGACCAAGTAACAGATTCCCTGAAAATTAGAACGGACTATGAGACATATGAAATAGAAATGAAATTAGACCATAAAACATAAAAGAAATATAAAATCAAAAGACTAGAAAAAGTGGAAGAAAATAAAAGATATCTTTTAGCAAAAACAACTGGCCTGGAAAACAGATTAAGGTGAGAACATTTAAGGATGAAGGTTCTATCTAAAAGACCAAAAAGTCTAAACATTGTGCAAGTAATCATTAAACTATAATACATCTTAGAATTATTGGATAAAATAGGTAAAAACAGAAAAAATCTAATAGTCATATCCTGAAAGAAAACCCCAAAATGAAAACTTTCAAGAACATTATAACCAAAGAAAAATATAGTGCAAGCAGTGAGAAAGAATTCAGGTACTAAGTAGCCTTGTAAAGAATTAAAGCAATTTAGCAGTCACCACTATAAAGCATCAGAGAGTTTAGAACATGGTATTCCAAAGGTAAAAGATAAGTGTTTACAACCAATAATAACTTATCTAGAAAAACTGAGTAATTTCTTTTTTTTCATTTTAATAAAGCTTTTTATTTGCAAAACATGAGTGATTTTTCTACATTGACCTTTGCAAAAAACTTTTTTCCCAAGCTTTTCCCCTCCTTCCCCCCACCTCTCACCCCTAGATGACAGGTAATCTAATACATGCTAAATAGGATAAATTATATGAAAAATACAATACATGTATACATATCTATACAGTTATCTTACTGCACAAGAAACATCAGATCTAGAAAGAGAAGAAGAAAAAAACAACCTAAGAAGGAAAATAAAATGCATGGAAATATTCATAGAAAGCGTTAAAATGCTGTGTTGTGGTTCACACTCAGTTCCCACAGGCCTCTCTCTGGACTTATATGACTATGTTCATCGTTGAACAATAGGAACTGGTTTGAATCACATCATTGTTGAAGAGAACCATGTCCATCAAAATTGATCATCGTATAGTCTTGTTGCTGTGTATAATGTTCTCCTGGTTCTGCTGATTTCACTCAGCATCAGTTCATGCAAGTCTCTCTAGGCTTCTCTGAAATCCTCCTGTTGGTCGTTTCTTACAGAACAATAATATTCCATAATATTCATATACCATAATTTATTCAGCCATTCTCCAATTGATGGGCATCTTTTCAATTTCCAGTTTCTTACCACTACAAAAAGGGCTGCCACAAACATTTTTGCACATGTGGGTCCCTTTCCCTCCTTTAAAATCTCTTTGGGATATAGGCCCAGTAGAAACACTGCTGGGTCAAAGGGTATGCACAGCTTGATAACTTTTTGAGCTTAGTTCCAAATTGCTCTCCAGAATGGTTGGATCGTTCACAGTTCCACCAACAATGTATCAGTGTCCCAGTTTTCCCACATCCCCTCCAACAGTTATCATTATCATTTCCTGTCATTTTAGCCAATCTGACAGGTGTGTAGTGGTATCTCAGAGTTGTCTTAATTTGCATTTCTCCGATCAATAGTGACTTGGAGCACCTTTTCATGTGACCAGAAATAAAAACTGAGTAATTTCTACAGAAGAAAAAAAGGCTTTAGTGAAAGACTTCTAAGTATTCCTAATGAAAAGGAAAGAACTGCATAGAAATTTTGAGGTTCAAAGAGTTGAAAGAAACAAAAAAAACCCCACCAAATTTATATGAACAATCATAAGATCCTAAGGGATAAATACATTTGTCCCCTTTGAGTACCATCATCAGAAGTCATAAAAGGAGTCTAATTTGACACAAGACCTGGGAGTGCTTCTATTATATCTTGATCTTAAATGAACAATGGGAAGTATACAGAAAGAGGGCTAAGAAAAATTATCTCATAATTGAGGTGCTCAAACAAGCCCTTACAAACAAGAAGGAAGGGTCTGGAAGTAGTTGATACTTTATTTTCACTCTAATGTGAACTGTTAAAAACAGGGAATAATATACGTACTTATGATTACAGAAATACATTTCACTCAACAGTATATATCCAACTCAACATACATATCTCAACAGAAATATATTACTCTCAAAAGGAGGGAAAGGGGAGAAGGGAAGAATTAGGTCTAAGAAAAAAGAGCTCTAAAGATGTGTGAGGTGGCAAAAAATTGGAATTTTAAGAGGATTTTTATCAACTGGGGAATGTCTAAACAAGTAATGGTGTAGAAATGATAAAATACCCTTGTGCTATAAGAAAAGATCAAAGGAATGATTTCAGAGAAGTCTTGGAAGACTTACATGAACTTATGCAACATAAAGTAAATAGAACCAAGAGAACAAGTTATATAAGGACAATAATAAAGTCAAACATATTTGAAAGACTTAAGAACTATGATCAGTATAATGATCAATTGTGATTCCAGAAAATTAATGATGAAATATTCTATCTACCTCCTAATAGCAAAGTGAAAGCCTCAGAGTATAACATGAGACCTATTTTTGGACATAGCCAATATAGATATTTGTTTTCTTGACTGTGATTTTTAACCGGGATTTTGCTTTTCCTTCTTTCCTAATGGTTGTGGGAGGAGTAAGAGACAGAGAGAGTGAATTTTTGCTCATTGAAAAGAACATATTTAATTTTATCCCCAAAATAAATGGGATAAATATTAAGTGCTTCTATCAAAGTAGTAAAGTGATAGAGAGAAAAATCAGATTACAGAAGGTTAGGGAATAAATGTTTTATGAAATGGAGCTGCAAATGTAGTTTAAAAAAAGGAAAGAAAGAAATTTGCTGGTGTAAAAGAGGAGGAATAAAGGCTAATAGCCTGAGGTGATGGCAGGATAGAGGGATGATTTTTTGGAATCCTGGAGATCTGATCATGCTTAAAACTAAAGGAAGAAAATCTAAGAGAAGAGAGTTTGAGGATAATAGAAAGAAAATGGATAATAGCAAAGTCTTGGAGAAACTACAATGGAATCAAGGATACAAGTAGAGTATCTTTTAATTCCTTTAAAGTATAAAAGAGGAGAAATAAGGGTGTTTATGATAGATGATGGCATGAACATTCACAGGAAATTATAAGGCAAGGTCATTTGCTAAAAAAAATTCAACCTGATTCTAAATTATGTTCTCCAATCACATCTCCCATTACATGTACCCTACATTCTAGCCAATATTCACCGACACTCATTTTCATCCTACTTTCTTGTGCTTCTTTCCTTTTACATTTTGTACCCTCCTCTGTCCCTCTCCCTACCATCTCTATCTATTGAAATCCTTGCATCTTTTAAGACCTAATCCTTGTCCTGTTTTTTCTATGAAGCTCTTTTTGATCTCCCTCTGTCAGACCTTCACCTTTGTATTTGTTAATTTCTCTTTTGGTTATTTTTTTCCATGTCTCTCTTCTCATTTTAGATTATAATTTCTTGGAAGAAGGTGACTATATCTGATTTCATATTTATATTTTCAGTACCAAATATAGTGATCTTCTCATGGTATGTGCTTCATGATTTTTTTTGGTTAATTGCATTGGACTAATCACACATTTCTTTATATTGAACTTAGTTACATGATAACAGTCATTCTGTTGTGGAGAAACTAACCAATTAGAGAAGTGTTACCTTCTAATTCCTATATGCAATTATTCTTTGTTAGTATTTTAAAATGGTTTCTTTAAAATAAAAACAAAATTACCTGGATAAAGTGTACTACATTATTAATTAATGCTTTACTTATGATTCACTAATTTTCCATTTTTTCCCATCCATTCCCTATCAAGATAAGCATTCTTTCTTCTTGTTTCCATGTTGTTTTGTCATTCTCTTCCATTAAACTACCCAGCCTTATAGCTGTTAAACTTATCCTTTAATTAGCTGTCCATTTCTATAATTTCTAGAAGTCCTTAATAATCCTTGTAATTACTTAAACTCTCTCTAAAATTTTTGTGTCTTAAATTGTGGGTTTTCATGAAGCCCACTCAGGAATTGGCTGATCTACAATAGTTTAGAAATCTGCATATTTTTTAGTTTTTTTTTAATGTGATTGTCAGTATGTGATATTGCCTGAAATTTTGCTCCAAAGATATTAAGGAAGGTCTGTGGTGTATGTAGGGACATAAGCTGATAAGAACAGGTACAAGTCTTTTTGTATTACTGTTTGGTTTTTTAGTTCAAATCCAATGTTGCCATCTATCCATGTGCTTAGGAGTTGAAATCCATTTGATGACCAAAATACCTTCAATCCATTTGAAAATTTTATAGTAGTTGTACCTCAGTTTCAGTTTGAAACTCTGTTTTGCCTTTTGGTTCCTGCACTGCTCCATCATTTATGTTTTCACCTCCACATGTGAATCCAGGATAATATCAAGCAAATTGACTAAAAGAGCCAGTAGTAGCTAAATAGGAAAGGTTGACAGATTCCTACAACAGAATTAAAAAACAGGAGAAAGAGGAAACTAAGTAAATGTAGTATTCTTCTACTCTCTTAAAGAGTATATTGTTCTTAAATCACAAACCTACATGGGTACTAATTTATCATAGTATTGGCTTTACTATCAATATTGTTAACAAATGAAATTAAGGTATTTCCCTCTGAGACTAGAAGAAATAAAGAGAAAATGGGTGTGAAGACATAAATTATGACGTTTGAAAGAAGTGAGTTGAAAGAATTTTATTAATCTGGATCCCTACAGTCAGACATTTTAACAATTTAAAACTTATTTCTACTCTTCTAGTCAATCCTAAAAACTCTTCACTAGTTCATCTACTACAAATTCTTGATAACCAACCTCAGACTTAATTGCTTCTTAGCAACTTTTGTATTTAATTCAGACAATTTGTAACATCCTCCACAATGATCCCTCCAAACATTTTCCAAACCAAAGTCTGAGTCCCACCTGTCTCTCTCTCTTTCAGCAGATGATCTTTACCGAGAGGGATTTATAATCTTCTTAGTTAAAAAAAAATTATGTGCCTGTTTCCTTTGTTCTAACCCACTTTTTACCTGATTGAGCTATTTCTTATGCATCTTTTCATTCCTCGTTTCTAGAAAAACTAAACTATACACCATACTCTACATGCCCACTCCCCAAACCTCAGAATTTTTTTCTTCTGTTCATTCATTTGCTGACTTCAAAGGTGCTAGCCCCTTATCACCAAATCCAATGGTTAATTTTTCAGTTTTTATTGTCTTTGATCTCTTTGAAACATTTGACACTTGACTACTTTCTAAAACATATTCATTTTAAGTATGTAAAGTATTATGCTAAGCTCTGAGTATACAAATAGAAAAGCACGACCTTTCCTGCTCTCAAAAAGCTCATATTTGAAACAGAGAGACAAGACATATAAGAGGCTTTGGCTACAAGACAAATGGAAAAGATACCATGGAATGTACATCGAATGTACAGTGACAAATTATGAGATTATGAGTCTTCATTCGTGTCATTTCCACTGAAAAAAAACTGTATCTGTTTCTGATATTTAATTTCTCTACAATGCCAAATAGCTTTGGTGGTAAAAATTTTCATTTTTCAGTCTTTAGTAACTATAGCTGTTAAAGCAGGTACTATGACGGTTGTATAAGAATTTGCACAAGTGTTGCTTTCCTGGACATGGCTTCAAGAGCTGGGCTGAAAGCAGAGCAGTTGATCCAAGCATGCTGTTACTCCTTCCTAGAGGACAGGGGCTTTCACTTTTCTTTTTGTATCCCCGGCATTTAGCATACATAGTACCTAACACATTGTCATCACTAATAAATGTTGAAGATTGATAGATCAATTGACTACTTCCTTCTTTTAGTATTCTTAGTATCACTAATACATGGTTCATAATACCTCATGATGTAGATGACTGGATATTTGACAGATGATAAACACAACTAATACTAATAAAATGTTAGACTGGAAGGAACCTCATATCATTTAGTTCAATTTTCAGATGAAGCAACTGATATCCAAAGGAATTAAGCAACTTGCCTAAGATCATGCAAGTAGTAATAGAAGCCAGGTGTCTTGATTCAAATTGTAGAATTTTTAATATTTTATTACACTGCATTCTTTATATATGTTCAGTTAAAATAGATAATGGAACCTGCTTGAAAAAGAACCTATTAATCTATGTTTATCAGTGGTCAGTAGGAAAGAAATAGGAAATTGACTGGAGCCAATTAGATTATAAGGTATATAGCCATTGCTGATAAAACCTGACTCCAGACTAAGTCAAGTTATTTCTTAAATCTTTGAGAAATCCCTTGTACTCTACATATAACATGTGAGAAAGAAGTGTTCTCAAAATATGCTTCCTTTACTTCTGCATTTTTCTCTCTGCCTCTCTAATCTCTTTTCTGTGTCCTCTATTTAGTTCATTTCCCAACTTCCTAAGTATACTTTAGGCATTTTCCCAAGACCTTATTCTCCACTATCTTCTCTTTCTTTTGTGTATCCTTTCTCTTGGTGATAACTATTCCCATAACCTAATTCATCCACTCAATGCAAATGATCCCTAAACTCTAGTCCTTACTTTTTTCCTGAGTACCAAACTTATTTCTGATTTTTGGACATCAGAAACTAAACTAAACCAATATATTGACAAATTATTTAGCTCCCCCTTCTCAAAGTGCTCCATTTCCTAATGTTCTTGTTTTTGTAAACGGCACCACCATATTCTCAATCCTGATGCTTAACATCTCAATGTCCTCTTTCATTCTTTCAATGTTCTCTGCAAATAGTTAATTAAGTCCTATTGATCTCTCTCCACTAGCACTGCTATTGCATTAGTCCAGACCCATATTACTTCCTCCCAAGATTATTGCAATAATTTCAATCTGCAATAATCTCAATAAATTTTTGCACCTCTGTGCTTGGGTCCCTTCAATCTATTCTTCACATTATTACCAGACTCAATTTCCTAATGCATATCTTCAATCATATACCTTTATTACTAAGAAACCTGCAATAGTTCCTCACCAGTTCTATTCAATAAAGCCTAAACCTTCCAGCTTGAATTTTGAGATCAATGATAATCTGGATCTAACTTTCCAGTTTGATTTCTCATAATCCCCCTTCATATATTCAATGGCTAAACCCAAACTAGACTATTTACTATTCCATGAACAGATCTGAAGATGATCTACTTTTGCTCCTTTGCCTACACTACTCCTTGTACCTAGAATATCTTCTTTGTATCACTGCCTACTATAATTCTATAAATACTGCAAGACCCATCTCAAATGCTCCTTCTTCTATGAAGTTTTCTTGATTTCTCCCAAATGCAGTCAGAAATTATCTTTCCTTGAAACTCTCATATCATTTTCTTTGATCAACTTTCTTCCTTACCATTTATAAAATTATTTAATTTAGAAAGAAGCCCATTTAAATACAATATTTCAGATAAGTTCATAGGTTGTGTGAATTAAAGCTATATGTGATTAACATAGCCAAACATTGGCTGGCTTTTAAAATATCCACACAAAAGGTATTTGTACTTTAGCCATATAAGCATTGATTTAAAAAAAAAAAAGTATTTGAACAGTTTCTAAGAATCATGTCTTCTTAATGTATATTTCCCTTCTACAATAGCTTTGACTTCATTTTTTTTCTAAAGTTTAGCTACAATGAATTATCTCACCAGTTTAAGTATGAAAATTTAAAAAAATTAAATGTTCTTGATTATATTTCGTCTTTCCTTTGACCTGAAAATCTTAATCAAAAACAGAATCCGGTCTTTGGGGGGGGGATACTTATAATACTTTTAACTATTAAGAATAATTAATATCCATAAAATCTGCAGTTAAGCTCTTTTTATGTTCAAAGTGTGTAAGTCATTATTTATCTCTACAAATAAATGAATATTTTAGCCCTGTTTTACAGGTGAGTAAACAAAGAAGCTAAGTAGTTTGCCCAAAGATACAGACTAAATCAGCAGTAGACTTGGTATTATAAGTTGAAACTCCTGAGTCAAAAATTAGTCCAATGAGCCATGCTGTTTCTAAAGTAATAAGCATATTAATTGTCCCTTCAAGCAATAAACAGAGAACTAAATAGAGCATGTCACATCCAGAAGACCTATGTAACTAGAGAGACCTATTTCCTTCATTTAGGAAAGGAGAATATGCTAGAAATTGCCATTCACCTTTTCATTAGAAAAAAGAAAATGTTAAGGCCTAAACAAATTTGTGCAAAACAATTAATTTTAAAAGCACAGAAATATGTTTTTACAAAGCCAAGTGATGGATGTGTTCATTTTTTTCCAGTTATTATTATAGACTAGGTCTACATAAAAAAATAAGTGAAGGCTTGGGCAAATACCAAAATAAAATAAAATAAAGTTAGAGGACGGAAATAGAGAAGCCACCATATTTCCGTACTTTCAGTTATTCAAAGAAAAATATCCCTCATTACCTATGGCTACATATATGTATATAGTTACATGTTTAATACATATTAAATGTATACATTTATATATTATCTTTTGATCCTAATAATTGCCAACTACCTGTCATAATGTAGCATCTCCTCCAGGTCATCCCTGAAACTTATATTTATGGGTGGGACTTTGAGAGTAAAATTGCTATTCCCATAGGTTCTCTATGGGGAACTACTTCAGAATGGGCATACTTCCCATTAACAGATAGTAATCACAAATCGTTCTTGTCAAAAGCATCAACTAAAATTGCATAGTAAAAATAGTAGCTGCAAAACAATCCCCTCTAAAAACCTTGGGCACACTCACAAATATACACAATGTACTTGGGAAAAGTAGGTTCAAACTTAGAATTAAATGGTATTGAAATTCTCATATAGGATGTAGATGTGCCAAAGATATTTCATGTATATATTAAATAATATTGATAGTGTTTCTATATGGTTTGTAAGTTCCTGAGATATATTGATAGTATGTAGCTTAGAAGTTCTTTTTCTCTTTTTAGAGGTCACTCCCCTCAGATACATAATCTCTCTTGGAAGGGTTGTTACAGCTAGATTCCTAAGATTTGCTCATCTTTATAGCTGTCTTCCCTGCTGACAAAAGTCATAATGTTTAAAGTTGCTTCCTTCCTTGAGTGACTGTCTCTGTATGGAGGGTGCATGCATCTTTGTTTTTTGCTAGATACATTATTTCCTTTTAATTGAGTAGCTCTGCTTCAAGTGACATGCCTGGTGGAGGGTAGGGGAAATATGAGAGATTTTGACCTTCATGCCAAGAGTGATTTCTTTTAAGGGCCCTGCTTCTTCCTCAACTTTTGGCTTAGTACAGTGTACCTCTAACTCCCCAAGGCTAAGTGATTTAAAACCCCCAGCGTGTGGCTGATTTGTTTGCTCAATCAATCACACTCTTCCCTTCAGTTTTATTCAAGGAACTTCATACTTCATAAAGGCATGGCAGCAGCTAGGTGGCATAGTGAATAGAGCAACAGCCCTGAAGTCAGAAGGACCTGAGTTCAGATGTAGTCTCAGACGCTTAACATTCCCTAGCTGTGTGACCCTGGGCAACTCACAATCTCAATTGCCTCAGCAAAAAGCAAATAAAATAAAATAAAATAAAGACATTGCAGCAATTTTACAGTTAGTTTAATGACTTGTTGCCACATTAAAACCTTATCATCTATGACTGAATCTTGTGACTATATAACTGAGTTATAGGGGGAATTATATACTCCAGACCCCTATTAATACATCCATGAAGATAAACATTGAATAGTTACATTATATGAAAAGGATTAGCAACTGGGATAATCAGAAGTTCTTAGGAGATAAACTCTACAAAAGGTATAGGCAAAAATTAAGATGTATTTGAGATGCTAACAACGAGACAAATTTAATATCATAGGTATCACTTGATGGAATGAGACGCATAATTGAAATATGGCTCTATATGGTTATGACTTATTAAAAAGAGAGAGATTAAAAAGGAATGGAATTCTATTATGTAGTTAAAAATGCATACACTTGTACAATAATCTAGGGATAAGAGCAAGGAGGCATGATGGAAAGAATCTAAGTGATTAATTGAGACAGAAACATAAATAATTTTGTCATTGGAGTTTACTGTAGACAAACTGGTCAAAAAAAGAAAAAGTAGGGGACCGGGCCAAGATGGTGGAGAGGAAAACATGTTTCTTTCTGATCTTGTCCCATGTCCCTCAAACTAATTAGCAAATCCAGCCTCTGAATTAGTTCTGGATTGGCAGAACCCATGAATATTGGGAATGTAACAAATTATGAGTAGAAGATAATTTCAAAAATCACCAGAAAGGGTCAGTTTAAATCAGGCACGAGGAAGGTGGGCCAAGCACAAGCAGGTGACGTGCAGGGAATGCAGGGGAGTGCAGGCAGCCCAGAGTTCTAGGACAGTGAAAGCCTGAGAATCTACAGGGAGGAATACACAGCATTGTTGGCTACTCTGACCTGGATGCAATTCAGTAGATCAGCAGAGAAGTTATAAAACATTCAACACAAACACAAAAGTAAATAGAGAGCCCAAAACCCCATAATCCCACGGGACCCGGCCATGCCCACCCAACACCACAAGTCAGTCAGCACTGACCCAGTGCAGCCACTGCTGCTTGTAGAGGAAGCTTGGACCATCTCCCTTTCCCTAAAAGCAGATTGCAACTTAAAAAAAATGAGTAAAAAAGCAAAAAGAACCCTGACCCTACACAGTTATGGTGAAAGAAAAGAACAAATTTCAAACCCTGAAGAGACTAAAAGCATATCATTTCCAGATGAAGCCCTAAAGGGTTATATAAATTGGTCCCTAAAAGAGAGCTAGAAAAAAAATAGGGAAAGGAAATGAAAACTTTGCAAGAGGGTTTGGAAAAGACAACACAGAAATTATCTGAAGAAAATTCACTACAAAATAGAATTAGTGAAATGGAGAAAACATGTAACTCATTAAAAGATAGATTTGACAAAATGGAAAAAGAAAACAATTCCCTGAAAAACAGAATTTGTGAAATGGAAAAAAATACATAGAACAAAATAACTCATTTAAAAATTCAATTGGATAAATACAAAAAGAAGTAAAAAAAAGTAAATAAAGAAGATAATTCACTAAAAATCAGAACTGAACAAATGGAAATGAATGACTCAATGAGACATCAAGAATCAGTCAGCAAAACCAAAAAAAAAAAAAAGAAATAAAGAAAAATTAGAAGAAAATGTAAAATACCTACTTGGGAAAACAACTGTCTTGGAAAATAGATCTAGAGAGACAATCTAAGGATTATTGGACTTCCTGAAAATCATGATGAAAAAAGAGCCTAGACACTATTTTTCAGGCATCAAAGATAATTGACCTGATATCATAGAATCAGAAGGTAAAATAGCCATTGAAAGAATTCACCAAACACCTTCTGAAAAAAATAACAAAATTAAAACTCCAAGGAATATTGTGGTTACATTTCAGAACTATCAAACCAAGGAAAAAAATATTACAAGCAGCCAGAAAAAACCAATTCAAATGCCGAGGAGCAACAATAAGGATTACCCAAGAGCTAGCAACTTCCACCTTAAAGGATCAAAGGGCCTGAAATCTGATATTTCAAAAGGCAAAAGAACTTGGAATGTAGTCAAGAATAAACTACCCCACTGAACTGAGCATTTTCTTTCAGGGAAGAAGATGGACATTCCATGAAACAGGTGAATTCCACTTATTTCTGATGAAAAGAGCAGAGGCAAATAGAAAATTTAACCTCCAAGAACTCAAGAGAAGCATAAAAAGGTAAAAAGAAAAGAATTCATGAGAACTGTATTTCTGTTATGGGCATACATAGAGATGGCATGTATAATTTGATTTTACTATTATAATATAAAAAAGAAACTAGAGGTGGAAAGGGGATTGTACTGGGAAAAGGGGAAAGTGAAAGTAAAATGAGGGAAATTACATCTCATGAAGAGGCAAAAAACCCCTATTATAACTGAGGGAAAGAAGAGAGGGGGATGAACACTGTGTGAATCTTACTCTCATCAGATTTGGCTCAAAGAAAGAATATGAGACATATTTGGTTTCACAGAGAAACTTCTCTCACCTTATAGAAAAGTGAGAGGGGAAAGGGGAAAAAAGAACAGATAGCCTAAATAGAAGGGCAAACATAAATAGTAGGGGAAAAGTATAAGAAAGGGAAAAGGACTCTAAAGGGGGAGGACTGCTTAAGGCAAGTGGTGTTCATAAGTAAACTACTAGGGAGGAGGGAAGGGGGAAAAGGAAAGATAAAAGTATAATTTTGAGTAAATAAGATGGCAGGAAATACAGAATTAGTAGTTTTAACTATAAATGTAAATGGGGTTAACTCTCCCATATAGCAGAAGTGGATAGCAGGCTGGATTAAAAGCCAAAAGAATACAATATGTTGTTTACAAGAAACACATTTAAAGTAGAGTGATACATACAGAGTAAAGGAAAAAGGCTAGAGCAGAATCTACTATGCTTCAGGTGAAGTAAAAAAAAGCAGGGGTAGCCATTCTGATCTCAGATCAAGCAAAAGCAAAAAATAATCTAATTAAAAGAGATAAGGAAGGAAACTATATCTTGCTGAAGGGTACCATAGATAATGAAGCAATATCAAGATTAAATATATATGCACCAAGTGTTATAGCATGGAAATATCTAAAGGTAAAGTTAAAAGAGCTGCAAGAAGAAATAGACAGCAAAACTATAATAGTGGGAGATCTCACCCTTACTCTCTCAGAACTGGATAAATTGAACCACAAAATAAATAAGGAAGAATTTAAGGAGATAAATAGAATACTAGAAAAGTTAGGCATGATAGATCTTTGGAGAAAATTAAATGGAGACAGAAAGGAATACACTTTCTTCTTGGCAGTTTGTAGAACCTGTACAAAAACTGACCATATATTAGGACATAAAGACCTCAAAATCAAATATAGAAAGGCAGAAATAGTAAATGCATTTTTTTTCAGCTCATGCTGCAATAAAAATTACATTCAATAAAAGGCCAGGGTAAAATATATCAAAAAATAATTGGAAACTAAATAATCTCATTCTAAAGAATGAATGAATGAAACAGCAAATCAGAGACACAATTAATAATTTCATTCAAGAGAATGACAATAATGAAACAACATACCAAAATTTGTGGGATGCAGCCAAAGCAGTAATAAGGAAAAATTTTGTATCTCTAGATGGTTACTTGCATAAAATAGAGAAAGAGAAGATCAATGAATTGGGCTTGCAACTAAAAAAACTAGAAAAAGAACAAATTAAAAACCCCAAATCAAATACCAAACTTGAAATTCTAAAAATAAAAGGAGAGATCAATAAAGTTGAAAGTAAAAAAAAAAAAACAACTATTGAATTAATAAATAAAACTGAGTTGGTTTTATGAAAAAACCC
>JAJPUD010000137.1:489507-559873 GCA_023553655.1 Myrmecobius fasciatus
CATAATTTATTCAGCCATTCTCCAGTTGATGGGCATCCATTCAGTTTCCAGTTTCTAGCCACTACAAAAAGGGCTGCCACACATATTTTTGCACATGTGGGTCCCTTTCCTTCCTTTAATATCTCTTTGGGATATCGGCGCAGTAGAAACACTGATGGGTCAGAGGGTATGCATAGTTTGATAACTCTTTGAGCGTAGTTCCAAATTGCTCTCCAGAATGGTTGGATCCATTCACAGTTCCACCAACAATATATCAGTGTCCCAGTTTTCCCACATCCCCTCCAACATTCATCATTATCTTTTCCTGTCATCTTAGTCAATCTGAGAGGTGGGTAGTGGTACTTCAGAGTTCTCTTAATTTGCATTTCTCTGATCAACAGTGATTTGGAGCACCTTTTCATGTGACTCGAAATAGGTTTAATTTCATCATCTGAAAATTGTCTATTCATATCCTTTGACCATTTATCAATTGGAGAATGGCTTGAATTCTCATAATTTTGAGTCAATTCTCTATATTTTAGAAAAGAGTCCTTTATCAGAACCCTTAAATGTAAAAATGATTTCCCAATTTATTGCTTCCCTCCTACTCTTGTCTGCATTAGTTTTGTATGTAGAAAAACTTTTTAAATTAATAAAATCAAAATTATCTATCTGGTGTTCAATTAAGAGTTCCAGTTCTTTGGACATAAATTTATTCCTTTTCCACAGGTCTGAGAAGTAAACTATCCTATGTTCCTCTAATTTGC
Source organism: Myrmecobius fasciatus (assembly GCA_023553655.1). NCBI lineage: Eukaryota > Metazoa > Chordata > Mammalia > Dasyuromorphia > Myrmecobiidae > Myrmecobius > Myrmecobius fasciatus. The sequence continues at coordinate 490,254 of JAJPUD010000137.1, forward strand.
TTATAATATCACTCTTTACGTCTAAATCATGAATCCATTTAGATCTTATCTTGATTTCTTCCATACTAGTTTCCAGTTTTCCCAGCAGTTTTTGTCAGATACTGAGTTCTTATCCCAAAAGCTAGGCTCGTTGGGTTTGTCAAACAGTAGATTGCCATAGTTATTGCCTAGCTTGTCCTGTGATGGTATTCTATTTCTCTGATTGACTATTCTATTTCTTAGCCAGTACTAAATGGTTTTGATGACCGCTGGTTTATAATATAGTTTTAGATCTGGCACAGCTAGGCCACTTTCATCAACATTTTTTTTTCATTAATTCCCTTGAAATTCTTGATCTTTTGTTCTTCCAGATGAACTTTGCTACTATTTTTTCTAGATCTGTAAAATAATTTCTTGGGAGTTTGATTGGTATGGCACTAAATAAGTAGAATAATTTAAGTAGTATTGTCATCTTTATTATATTCGCTCAGCTGACCCATGAGCACTTGATATTTTTCCAACTGATTAGGTCTGACTTTATTTGTATGGAAAGTGTTTTGCAGTTTAGTTCATATATTTCCTGACTTTCCCTTGGCATATAGATTCTCAAATATTTTATACTATCGACAGTTATTTTGAATGGCATTTCTTTTTGTATCTCTTGCTGCTCAACTTTGTTGGTAATATATAAAAATGCTGATGATTTATATGGATTTATTTTGTATCCCGCAACTTTGCTAAAGTTGTGAATTGTTTCTAATAATATTTTAGTTGATTCTCTAGGGTTCTCTAAGTATACCATCATATCATCTGCCCTACTCTAATTCCTTTAATCTCTTTTTCTTCTCTTGTTGCCAAAGCTAACATTTCTAATACAATATTGAACAGTAATGGTGACAGTAGGCAGCCTTGTTTCATTCCTGATTTTATTGGGAATGGTTCTAGTTTGTCCCCCTTACATATGATGCTTGCTGATGTTTTTAAATAGATGCTACTGATCATTTTAAGGAAAAATCCATTTATTCCTATACACTCTAGTGTTTTTAATAGAAATGGGTGTTGGATTTCATCAAATGCTTTTTCTGCATCTATTGAGATAGTCATATGATTTTTGTTAGTTTGGATATTAATATAGTGGATTATGCTAATAGTTTTCCTAATATTGAACCAGCCCTGCATTCCTGGTCTAAATCCTACTTGGTCATAGTGTATTGTTCCAGGGATGACTGTCTGTAATTTTGTTGCTAATATTTTATTTAAGATTTTTGCAACAATATTCATTAGAGATAGTCTATAGTTTTCTTTCTCAGTTTTCTCCGTACCTGGTTTAGCTTTCAGCATCATATCTGTGTCATAGAAGGAATTTGGTAGCACACCTTCTTTCCCTATTTTTTCAAATAGTTTATATAGTATTGGAATTAATTGTTCTTTGAATGTTTGGTAGAATTCACACATAAATCCATTTTTCCCTGGAGATTTTTTCTTATGGAGTTGATTAATAGCTTGTTCTATTTCTTTTTCTAAGATGGGGCTGCTTAAACAATTTATTTCCTCTTCTGTTAACCTGGGCAATCTATATTTTTGTAGCTATTCCTTCATTTCATTTAGATTATCAAAGTTGTTGGCATAAAGTTGGGCAAAGTAACTCCTAATTATTGCTTTAATTTCCTCTTCATTGGTGGAAAGTTCTCCCTTTTCAATTTTGAGACTAATAATTTGCTTTTCTTCTTTCCTTTTTCTAATTAAATTAATTAAAGGCTTATCTATTTTGTTGTTTTTTTCATAAAACCAATTTTCAGTTTTATTTATTAATTCAATAGTTTTCTTATTTTCAATTTTATTAATCTCCCCTTTTATTTTCAGAATTTCCAATTTGGTATTTAATTGAGGATTTTTAATTTGTTCTTTTTCTAGCTTTTTTAATTGTAAGCCCAATTCATTGATCTTCTCTTTCTCTATTTTATTCAAGTAAACATCTAGAGATATAAAATTACCCCTTATAACTGCTTTGGCTGTATCTCAAAAATTTTGGTATGTTGTCTCATTATTGTCATTCTCCTGGATGAAATTATTGATTGTGTCTATGATTTGCTGTTTTACCCATTCATTCTTTAGGTTTAGATTATTTAATTTCCAATTACGTTTTGATCTATTTTCTCCTGGTTTTATATTGCATGGGGTTTTTGTTGTATCATGATCTGAAAAAAATGCATTTACTATTTCTGCCTTTCTGCATTTGATTTTGAGGTTTTTATGCCCTAACACATGATCAATTTTTGTATAAGTTCCATGGACCGCTGAGAAAAAATTAAACGCCTTTTTGTCTCCATTCAATTTTCTCCAAAGATCTATCATACCTATCTTTTCTAACATTTTGTTTACCTCCCTAACTTCTTTCTTATTTATTTTGTGGTTTTATTTATCTAATTCTGAGAGACCAAGGTTAAGACCCCCACTAGTATACTTTTGGTCTCTATTTCTTCTTGCATCTCTCTTAATTTCTCCTCTAGGAATTTGGATGCTATACCACTTGGTGCATATATGTTTAGTATTGATATTGCTTCATTATCTATGATACCTTTTAGTAAAATATAGTTTCCTTCCTTATATCTTTTACTTAGATCTATCTTTGCTTTTACTAGATCTGAGATCAGGATTGCTACCCCTGCTTTTTGTTTTGTTTTGTTTTTTTGTTCACCTGAAGCATAATCAATTCTGCTCCAGCCCCTTACCTTCACTCTATATGTATCTCTATGCTTTAGATGTATTTCTTGTAAACAACATATTGTAGGATTCTGGCTTTTAATCTTGTCTGCTATCCACTTCTGTTTTATGGGAGAGTTCATCTCATTCACATTCACAGTTAAAATAATTACTTCTGTATTTCCTGCCATCTTAATTACCCAAAGTTATGTTTTTCTCTTTCCTTTCCCCTTTCTCCCTCCCCCTCTCCAGTGTTTTGCTTTTGATGACCACCTCCCTCAAACAGTCCTCCCCCTTTAGAGTCCTTCCCCCTTTTTTACACCTTTCCCCTAATTCTTATATTTTCCCTTCTATCAGTCTTTCTCTTTCTTTTCCTCCTTTCTCTCCCACTTCCCTATAAGGTGGGACAAGTTTCTCTGGGAAACCAAATGTGTTTGATATTCTCTTTTAGAGCCCAATCTGATGAGAATAAGATTCACATAATGTTCATGCCCCTCCCTTCTTTCCCTCAACTAGTTTTTTTTGCCTCTTCATGAGATTTTATCTTATTTTTACCTCCTTTTTTTTAACCTTATTTTATCTCCTTTTCCTTCTTTTTCCAGTATGATCCCCTTTCCACCTCTAGTTTCTTTTTCATATTATCAAAGTAAAATCAAATTATACCCCCATTTATTAAGAGTACCCATAATAGAAATATAGTTCTCAAGAGTTCTTTCCTTTTTACTTTTTATGCTTCTCTTCTATGTTTGGGGGTCAAATTTTTTGTTCAGGTCTGGTCTTCTCATTAGAAATAGATGAAATTCACCTATATCATTAATATCCATCTTCTTCCCTGAAAGATAATGCTTATTCTAGCTGGATAGCTTATTCTTGGTTGTAATCAAAGTTCCATTGCCTTTTGGAATATTTGATTCCAGGCCCTTCAATCCTTTAAGCTGGAAGCTGATAGATCCTGAGTGATGCTAATTATGGCTCCTTGATATTTGAATTGTTTCTTTCTAGCTGCTTGCAATATCTTTTCCTTGGTGCAATAGTCCTGAAATTTAGCCATGATATTCCTTGGGGATTTAATTTTGGGGTTTCTTTCAGGAGGTGATCGGTGAATTCTTTCAATGGCTACTTTACCTTCTGATTCTAAAACATCAGGGCAGTTTTCTTTCATGATTTCCTGTAAGATAGTATCTAGGTTCTTTTTTTTCATCATGGTTTTCAGGAAGGCCAATAATCCTTAGATTGTCTCTCCTAGATCTATTTTCCAGGTCAGTTGTTTTTCCTGGGAGATATTACATATTTTCTTCTATTTTTTTCATTTGTTTTTGTTTGATTCTTGAAGTCTTATTAATTTATTCACTTCCATTTGTTCAGTTCTAATTTTTAGCGTATTATTTTCTTCAATTACCTTTTTAGCTCATTTTGTAATTTGCCAATTGAATTTTTTTGTTCATTGCATCTTTTTCCATTTCACCAATTTTGTTTTTCAGTGAATTGGTATCTTTTGTAGGGTATTAAATGCTTTTTCCATTCCTTCTTGCAATGATCTCATTTCATTTCCCCATTTTTCTTCTAATTCTCTTTTGAGATTCTTTATGCAGTCTTCCAGGAAAGCCTTGTGAAATGTGGACCAGCTGACGTCTCCATTTGAGGCTTCCTCTCAGGATCTGAGGTCTGTTCTTCTTTATCTCCATAAAAGCTGTCTATGGTGAGAGTTATTTTTTATTTTTTATCCCTTTTTTAAAGCTTGAGATCTGTTCAAAGCAAAGGAGTGACAGCTGCTTTAATTTGCCCTGGAGCAGTTCCACTGATTGACTTCAGGTGCTAGGCAATTGGGTCCAGGTCCGGCATTCTCAGTGGTTTACAATATACCTTTTATAAAAGGCAGATATGCCAAAGCACCTGCTTGCAATCAGGCCAGAGTGGCCTAAAAGGCTCACAGAAACTTCCCAGGTGCTTAGAAACTGCAACACTCTGAGTGCTGGCCTGGCTTCCTGCCCTGTCTCCCTTTGTCTGCCATCTGGGCTTGGCAAACTGTCCCCCTGCCCAACTGAAACAGACCTGTTCTGACATTCTTCCAAGGTAGCTTCTTCTGGGAATGTGTTGCATTCCAAATATTTGGGGGTGCTTTGACTTTAAAATCAGTTTAGAGGCTTAGAAAGGTCTGAGGAAGCCACAGAGAATCATGTCTGCACTCCACCATCTTGGCTCCACCTCTAAGCAGAACAAAATTTCAAATTGACCATGTTATATATATGTTTGTAATACTATTGTTGTATATATTTTTCTCCTAATTCTACCCACTTCATTCTGTTTCAGTTCACACAATTCTTCCCAGGTTGATTGGAGTCAAGAGAGTAGGATGAAAGAAAGCAACTGAGTATAACTCATCACTATCCTTTCTCCATAATGATCTGCAAAATACACAAATCTGAATTCTGATCAGCAAAGCCATAGAAAAATGATTCACAATGAGTCATTTTTCTAGTCTAGGAAAGCTTAGGGAGACAAATAGGTCTGCAGATTCTGTGGATAGGGGCATGGCCAAAGCTTGTATAGCTTGGAGCATTCCAGTATGCAGGGACGAAAAAGTGTCTAGGTAGGGCACCAGAATAGGAAGCATTAGGGCAGGAAGAGATCCCAGGCCTCTTAACTAGAGTTGGATACAAGAATGGATGCTATTTGATAGCACAGGAGCCTACTTAATTCCAGTCACTAAATAGAGAACAAGTTTGTGAAATATAGAAGTGGGCTCTAGTCCCAGAAACAAAGCATAGCATCTTAGACCAAAAAGGAGCCAGCAGATCAGTTGCTCCAGTCCTGTAGAACCCTGCAATGAGCTGACAGTAACTGAGTCCAGCAGTAGCTTAATAAAACTCTCAACTAAGCACAAAACAAAACAAACCCATGGCAGAAATTTGCAAAGTCAAAATTATGAGAATAATAAATAGTTCTGTCCCTGGATCACACCACTTTGTGAGGTCTGAAAGCTTGCAAAAACAGCAGAAAGTTGCAAAGAGACAGTATCTCTTATCAGATATTCCCCCCTGTTCTGCTCCAAGACATGTTCAGAGTTCAGCACTAACAAAATCAAATTCAAGAAGAAGACTGAAAGAATGAATGAATAAAAAAGGAACTCATCCATTGAGAGTTACTGTGTTGACAACTTTCAGATGAAGAAATTTAAACTATTTCTAGTCATATGAAAAGGTGCTCCAAATCACTATTGATCAGAGAAATGCAAATTAAGACAACTCTGAGGTACCACTACACACCTGTCAGATTGGCTAAGATGACAGGAAAAGATAATGATGAATGTTGGAGGGGATGTGGGAAAACTGGGACACTGATACATTGTTGGTGGAACTGTGAATGGATCCAACCATTCTGGAGAGCAATCTGGAACTATGCTCAAAAAGTTATCAAACTGTGCATACCATTTGACCCAGCAGTGTTTCTACTGGGCCTATATCCCAAAGAGATCTTAAAGGAGAGAAAGGGACCCACATGTGCAAAAATGTGTGTGGCAGCCCTTTTTGTAGTGGCAAGAAACTGGAAACTGAATGGATTCCCATCAATTGGAGAATGGCTGAATAAATTATGGTATATGAATGTCATGGAATATTATTGTTCGGTAAGAAATGATCAGCAGGATGATTTCAGAGAGGCCTGGAGAGACTTGCATGAACTGATGCTGAGTGAAATCAGCAGAACCAGGAGAACATTATATACAGTAACAAGACTATATGATGATCAATTATGATGGACATGGTTCTCTTCAACAATGATGTGTTTCAAAACAGTTCCTATTGTTCAGTGATGAAGACAGTCATATAGATCCAGAGAGAGGCCTGAGGGAACTGAGTGTGAACCACAACCCAGCATTCTAACGCTTTCTGTGAATATTTCCCTGCATTTTGTTTTCCTTCTTAGGTTGTTTTTTTTTTCTCTCTTTCTAGATCTAATGTTTCTTGTGCAGTAAGATAACTGTATAGATATGTATACATATATTGGATCTTTCATATAATTTAACATATTTAGCATGTATTAGATTACCTGTCATCTAGGGGTGGGGGATGGGGGGAAGGCAGGAAAAGCTTGGAACAAAAAAAAGTTTTGCAAAGGTCATTGTAGAAAAATCACTCATATGTTTTGTAAATAAAAAGCTTTTAATAAAAAAAAAGAGTTACTGTGTTGAAAGGAAGCTTACGACACAAATTGTGGAGAGAATGACTTGAAAATGTCTACATGCAAATTCAAAGAAAAAGTTTGTACACAAATCCAGCATGAATTTCTAGAAGAGTTCTTTAAGAATTAAAATTGATTTTAAAACCAAATGTGAGCTATGGAATAAAGATATGAAAAGAAAATCAGTAATTTGGAAAAAGAGATGCAAAATCTTACTGAAGAAAATGATTCCGTAAAGATTGGAATTAGCCAAATGGAAGCTAATAATTCTGTGTGACATCAAGAAATAATAAAACCAAGTCAAAAGTCTGAAAAAAATAGATGTTAATGTGAATTATTTAAAGGGAAAAACAACTGACCTGGATAACAGATCAAGGAGAAATAATTTAAGAATCATTGGATTATCTGAAAGTCATGAACAACAACAAAAGAACTTAGACATCATATTTTTAAAAATATATTTGAAATAAATAGTAAATTTATATTTATTTATAAAAATTTATAAAATTTATAAAAATCATAAAAGGAAACTAACTACCCAGATATCTTAAAACCAAAGGCCAAAGAAGACATTGAAAGAATCTACTTGTTACATGATGAAAGAAAACTGAAAATAAAAACACTTGAGAATATTATAGCTAAAACCCAGAATTCTCAGGTCAAAGTAATAAAATGTTACAAGTAGGCAGGAAGAAAGAATTTAAATACAAAGGAGCCATAATCTAAAAGGAATATGATGTTTCAGTAGTAAAAGAATTTAGAATTTTCCATTAACGAAATAAGAGAACATCTAAGTATTCCTGAGTAAAATATTTGACACAAACAGAGGAATCAAGAGAAGCATGAAAAGGTACATATGAAAGAGAAATCATATAAAGCTAAACAAAATTAAAATCTTTACATTCTTATATGAGGAACTGATTTATATAATCCTGCAAAACTTCATTACTAGCAAGCATCTTAGAGGGAGTCTAATTAAACGAAGAGCCTGGTTTTGATTTTATTATGTTTGGATGATCTCAATAGATGAAGGGAATTGTAAGGGAGGGGAATGCATTGGGAAAGGGGAAAAAGGGAGAAGCATAGAGAAAATTATCTTACATAAATGGGATACAGAAAGAGGAGTTTATACAACAGAAAGTGCAATGGTTGGGAGACAATGAGATTTGAACCTCACTCTCATCTTAACTGGTTAAAAGAAAGAATAATAACAATAGGTTATATTATTACAGCATGGGATATAATAATTTTACCCAACAGAGAAATAAGAGGGAAAGGAGTTTAAGGGAGAAGGAGGAATGAGAAGGAAAACAAATCAAGGTAGGTAGTAATCAGAGGCAAAATTGATTTCTAAAGAGGGAATGAAGACAAGGGAAGGAGAAGAAAACATATAAAAATAGGATGGAGGAAAATACAAGTCTCAGGTTTCTTTGAAATTATCCTCTTATCATTTCTTGTAACAATAATATTCCAATATTTTTCTACCATAATTTATTGAGCCATATCGTAATCAATGGGTACTTCTTCAAGTTCTAATTCTTTACCACATCAAAAAAGAAATGTCAATATTTTTATACATCCTTAGTTAGAATTACTTAAGCCTAAAGCCTCCCTTAATCTACCCTTGCTCTAATTTCTCCTTCTTTTCCCCCTTTCCCTACTATTTCCTTATTAAGTGAAATGTATTTCTATATTCAACTGTATATGCTCTTCCTTCCTATAACAAATTCATATTTGAGTTAAGTTCAAGTGTCACTCTTCTTATTTCCACTTTAGCCTCTGGTTTGAAGATATCTCTGTAGTTTTCTTTTCAAATTTCTTACAGTATGATGAGTCTCAGAAGATCCAATGATTCTTTTTTTTTTCTCATTATAAAAAGAGGACCATTTTAAAATCTCTTTAGACATTTCTTAAACCCACAATTGTCTTTCCTGAAAATACAATTTTCTTTCAAATTCATGTACTAATTACTTCTGAAAGAAACCAAGCTAGTTCAATTCAAAATATACCTTGTAAGTGTAGGCAATTGTTATTTCATGGAGAGTTCAGATGAAGCCCAAAATGTTGTAATTTGTTAAGAAATATAATTCTTGGGGCAGGTAGGTGGTGCAATGGATAGAGCACCAGCCCTGAAGTCAGGAGGACCTGAGTTCAAATCTGGTCTCAGACACTTAACATTCCCTAGCTGTGTGACCCTGGGCAAGTCACTTAACCCCAATTGCCTCAGCAAAAAAAAAAAAGAAAGAAAAAGAAATATAATTCTTTACCTGTGTTTGTGTGTGTATATGTGTGTGATAAAAATCAGGTTTTTTTTCAATTTATACAGCATACCAAAACATATTGTTCAATATATAAAGCAAAATATTTAGAATTGAGACATTGTTCATATGCTAAAGATACTCGATATGAATTTTTAATGACCTCTAACATTTAATCAAATTCATTTTCATTTTCTACACTCAACCTTTGCAAGAAAAATACTGAAAAAGAGCAAAAAAATCTCAAAATATTAAAAAAATTAATTTACAATAGATTTTGCTCTTATGATTTTCTGTGGTTGACAAGAATTATTTCTAACAAACCTCTCTAGCAAATTGTCTTTTCTGACCTGGCCCTTTCTTTCTGTTTAGGAGCATTCATTGAAAAGCTCCTTTTCACCCAAGTTTCTTCACAATTTTTGCTCAATACTTTTTATAACCTCCTGATGAATTACAACCTGATGAAATATAGACATATAGAGGTTGTTCAATGTTAATGTCATTGATGTTAAAAAATCATCTTCTGGTGAGGAAAGCTTTTTGGAAAATAAATTTTGAGTCTTCTGTTCATAATAGTTTCCTCTCAGTTTTATAAATTTAAACAAGAAAGTAATTAATTGTATCTTGAATACATCTACCTGATGATTTACAGGTTGCTGGTTGAGGGACATTTGGGTGGAAAAGGTTAAGACCTGTTCAGACATTCTCATCAGACTTGGTGATAGGCTGGCTTTAAGACAGAAAGGGATAGAATGATGATTACCACTACCATGAAACTCTGGGGTAACTGCATTGGAACACAGTATGAATCTAGGTGGGGTGTATATTAGTGTAGATGTGAGCAGTGTTTGGCCTTTCAACTTGTAACTTTGAGCTTCTCCCATTTTTAGTCCAGTGATTTTTAAAATTTCTCTCCTCATTCTATTTTCTAAGTCAGTTATATTTGCTGAGATTTTTTTCTGCTTTTTTTTTAATCTTTTGATTTTCTTTTACTATTTCTCATTGTGTTATGAGGTTATTGGCTTTTGTTTGGTTCATTCTGATTTTTAGGAAATTTGTTATTTGGGTAAAATTTTGTGCTGCTTGTTCTAAGCTATTAATTCCCTTTCTGTTTTTTTCAGTAGCTTTCATTTATTTTCCAGATATTTTCCTTTAGTGCTCTCATTTTATTTATAAAGACACTTTAACTGTTTTAAAATAATTCTTGCTTCATATTTTCCAAGCTTTTTCTAGTTGAATTTATGTCCAAGCTGTGTTTTTCTTTGAGGTTTTGCTTATACATATTTGTTTTGTTTTGTTTTTGCTGAAGCAGATAAGGTTAAGTGACTTGCCCATTAAGTGTCTGACATTTGAACTCAGGTCCTTTTGACGTCAGGGGTGGTGCTTTATCCACTGCACCATCTAGCTACTCCTGCTTGTAGATATTTTGAAATCCTTCTATGTTTGTTTCTTAAGTGTCCCTATCAAAATAATAACTTTTTATGGTGGAATTCCCCACCATAGGAAAAGGAGTTGTTCATTTCTTCAAAATTCACTTTAAAATAATTTTTACCCCTATGTATATGCTAATTCCTCTATTTTATCTAATCCAGAAAGATCACTTTCCTCTCTATTTATAAAGTAGACCTTATGACAGAATAAAAAACATGAGGACTTTCAATTACCAAACTGTTCTTCTATTTCTCATTCAGCTACTCCCTCCTCAAAAGTGCAAGTCTTAAGAACAAGCTGCCTTTTCAATCAGATGCTAAATGGAATACTTCTGTATAGATATAGAAGTATTTTCATTTAATTTTAATTTAATATTTCTTCCCAGTTACATGTAAAACAATTTTTAAACATTTGTTTCTAAAATTTAAGTTCCAGATCCTCTACCGTCATCCCTCCTTATTCCACTCCCAATGAGAGAAGATACAAGTGAAGTTATGCAAAATATTTCCATAAGAGTCATGTTGTGAAAGAAAACATAGATTCATGTATTAGACTTCCTGCCATCTAGGGGAGGGGGTGGGAGAGTAGGAGGGAAAAATTTGTAACAGAAAGCTTTGCAAGGGTCAATGTCGAAAAATTACTTATGTATATTGTTTGCAAATAAAAAGCTTTAATAAAAAATAAGTTGAACTGAATTTTTAAAAAAATTAAATTAAATTAAAAAAAAGAAAACAGATTCCTCCCTATGCCCACCCCCCCAAAAAAAAAAACCTCAAGAAGAATAAAGTAAAAAAAATGCTTCAATCTGTATTCAGACACAATTAGTTCTTTCTTTGGGTATGGATAGCATTTTCATTTCCTTCAGAGTTGCGGTGAATCATTGTATTGCTGAGAATAGCCAAGTCATTCACAATAATAATCTTGCAATATTGCTGTTACTTTGTATACACTACATTTTACTTTGCATAAGCTCATAGAAGCATTTCCTGGTTTTTCTGAGGTCATCCTACTCATGATTTCTTATAGCACGACAGTATTCCGTTATAATCACGTTATCATTTATTTAGCCATTCCCCAATTGATGGGCTTCATTCTTTGCCTAGAGACAAGAATTGCTATATTTTCTTTTCCTTATCACAGTTTTGATATACCTTTTCATGGAGATATTATATATAATCAGTTCATGAAACCTCTGGAAAAAGATAAGTAATCCTGAAAAATTAGGGTTTGGATAAGTGTGCAATGGCAGCATTTGCAACAGGAACTACTAATACATTACACAGGTAAATAAAGGCAAATAAGCATGAAAATATAAATGTGACTTTACTACTGTTGCTTAGTTAAACAGGTAGACAAGGATTATAGATGAGGAAGTAACAATAATGGCTTCATGTTAACCTAGTAGGAAGAATGTAATAATTGTTATCTATTCTATAAAAGGCCAATTCTGAGGCCTATTTCCCATGTTCATAAAGATGGAGATGAGAAAGGAGTGCATTCCAGACATGGGGCATGACATGTGTGGTTTGTAGGCAGGAGACAGTTCTCCAACAGTTTCAATTGTCTGGAACATAAGAGTTCATGAAGGGAAATACTATATATTAAGACTGGAAAGGTAGGTGGAAGTCAGATTGTGGAGAGTCTTACATTCTAGGCTGAGGAATTTATAATTTTTCTTCTCTATAAAATCAACTCAAGTCAACAAGCTATAATATGTTAAACATTTACTTTGTGCCAAATGTTGTGCTAAAGTGCTGGGATGCAAATGCAAGCAGAAAGAAATACATTCCTTCAAGGAGCTTACATTCTAAAGGAGGAAGATGACATAGAAAAGAGAGTTAAAAAACCAGGGAGGGGAAGGGAGAAGGAAACCACACAGAGAAAGAGTAGAGAAAATCTGGAGAGTCAGAAGTGAAGCTCAGAGGAATGAAGATATGGCTAGACTATGTATTTTCTTTAAAATGGTGGTTCTGATAGGATATAGGAGGGCTACTAATAGGTAGGGCTCTAGGACAGAGTAAAAAGGGTCATCTTCCAGGGTAAGAAGGCTGTTGGGGCATAATAAAAAAGGTCTAAAAGTCAGTACAACAGTAGAAGCCAGGGAGGAAAAGTTTTGTTTTTTTTTTTCCTTCAATTTTCCCCCCAGTTCAAGTATGGGCTTTTCCATATCTTGTGATTTCTTTATCTAAATGTGATTTCTTCTAAAATTTTTCCTGAATACTTTGTTTAAATTTTTTTTGTCTTTATCATATTCTGTTTCATGATATGTATTTGGGTAAAAATATACTTTCCTTTTTTAAGGACAGGATTGTTCTTTTTTCATCTTTGTAACCCCAGCGTATTCAACAAGTATGTAAAGAATAATGACAATTATTATGAAATATTTCTATTTATTCATAAATTGTTTATTTATTTATAAATTATTAAATGACAATTATTTATTAAGTAAACAAGAAAACACATACTATATACATAGGACCTATTTGATAAATGTTTGTTGGGTAGAATTGATAAATTAATATTTTAAAGGGGTTCCTATTTTAAATAGTATAGAATTAATAGGGATAAGTGGAAGGTGTTACACTTAGATACAAAGGCATAGACAACATCCTGATCAAATGCAGATAATAGAATTGAGGATTACTAACACACTGAATGACACTTCTTAAAATGCTTTAAATTAGCTATAGTTTAAAACACTTTATATTCATCAGAGCTGTAACTAAGATAAGGTGGTTGGAACTTGGGTACAAGATATATGAATTTAGAGAGTACCAACAGCCCTTAAAGCCTTTCTTTAGAATACAAATAGTTGAGTTTAATACTTCAATAAAAAAGAATAATTGCTTAAAATAGGAAGGTATCAGAAGCCACTCTTCCTCATTCACACCCTGGACTAAATTTTTCCCATCTTCCTACTCTCACCTTGGAGTTTACTAGGTACCCCACCCCTATGACTAAAGTCTTAAATTTTTTGCTTGAATATATGTTCCCAATGCTCATAAACCTAATTTTTAATGTGTGATTGTAAATTGAGAGAAATTATATTCACAAATAGTCAAATGTATCTGTAATCTCATCAATCCCTCCAACTAAGAAATGAGAGTCATGACTGTTCATCTTTTGTTACTTTTTTCCATATCTTGTTGAGCAGAATTGATAAATTAATATTTTTAAAGGGGTCCTACTTTAAATAGCATAGAATCAATAAGTACAAGTGGAAGATGTTATACTTAGATACAAGGACATACACAACATCCTGATCAAATGCAGATGATGGAAGTGAAGAGGATTACTAGCATACTGAAGGACAGTTAGGATTCAAAATAGAGGATAATAAGTAGGTAGTTTTCATTAGTCAGAACTTGATTAAAATATCATATTCAGTTTTGATCACCAAACTTTTAAGAATGAGAAAAAAAACATAGAATCCAGAGAAGAGCAACAAATAAATATGAAAGAATTTATGGTATTCAACAAAGGACCCAATATGCTGGAAAGCTTTTTTGCTTTCTCTTATCACAAAGATGCAAGTGGAGTGTTATCTTTGTCTTTATCTTGCTCTTACATCATAAAGATATAGTCACTCCTTTTTCTTTTCTAATCATATATTTCTTTTAAAATATCATATATAGTATAATTTTAACCAGTAAATGGAGAGGCAAATGTTTAACTTTTGACTAATATCTTGCTGAGTTTGGGGAAGGGTTATCCAACTGCTTCCTGCCTATATACTCAGCTAAATTTCTGCCAAATTCATAAATACATACACACATATCTCTCAAATTCAATTGAGAAGACTAACTTTAAATTATATTGAGATAGCTCATGTACTTTAGGTGTATTCTAGGATATTAACACCTTTTTGTGCTAGTAACTAGACAGCTACCCCTGTCATCCAAAGTCTCAGTACTGTACTAGGAATCAACATGAATTTTTTGAGTGTTGTAGAATCTTCAAATATTGAGTACATCACAAGTTATACTTTGTCTTCAGCTGTTGGGAAAATGAAAACTCCACATAATGATAGTAGTATGATGAAAAGACATTATAATAAGCAAAATAAAGATAATAAATTATAGATTTTTATCTATTATTATTGAAAACTAGCCTTTTTATCAAAGATAATTTCAGTGTTCAATATGACATAAATTTAGTTGAAAAATTTGGATTTGGCAACATTAATGCTGAACTGATAGATTCTACAAACCCAAATTCTCTTCCATCTTAACTTTTTGCCAGTGTGTGTGTGTGTGTGTGTGTTTATGTACAAACATACAAAATTTTTAAATATCTTGAGGACCTGGGGTTTCTTTTGTTTTTATTTCTTTCTGAAACTTGAACAGTCCATTATGATGAATAATTTAAAATATATTGGAAATTTAAAATAAAAGGCATTACATACATTAGAAACATTGAGAATAAAAGATAAAACTTAGGTTCTGTTCAAATCTATGGTTCTCTTTAGTCATTTAGGAAAGACTATTGCCATAAAAATGAGAGTAGTATTTGTGGGAACTATCCAGCTGAGGTGAATTCAGAGGAAGTTAGAGGGTAGTGACTACATTATCCCAACAACAGAACATCAAATTCAGTAAATTTTTGTCAAACTTATCTTCCTATTGTTTCCCTCATTATCAATTGTCTGCAACCTGAATGCAGGCCCTGTTTTTCACTAGTTCTTTCATAGTCACTTGATGCAGCAGATTTCTACTACATCTACCTTCTGCCTCTGACCATGCTTTGCCACACTCTAAATCCTAGTGACATGCTTTATCTGCACGAGAACTTCTTGGCTACCAGTCAGTTAGTAAGTAAACATTTATTAAATGCTCTCCATGTGCCAGGCCCTGTGTTACCATGTTGGCCTACTTACCAAACTCAGAAAGTTTCAACTGACACCAGGTAACTGATAAGCTGTAAGTTGTAATGGATACCTGGTCTCACCTCAGGGTAATGCTAATGGAATAAGACACGCACTAGAAATACATACAATTATGCCAGGTATATTTTCTAAAATATATGCACAATTTGCTTTTATTAACAATAAGGGAGTGTTTGTTGGTTATAAAGCTAATTTATTGACTTGATTTAAAAACAGTTTTGTTATATATCTTAGAATTTTTCATGAGATGGAAAATCTATGGAGATGATTTGATGCAATGATCATTTATGATTTATTAATATGTTAGAATATTTAGCTTTTTAATTTGTCTACATGAGCTCTTTTTTTATCCTTGTGATTTCATTGTTACAATAAATATCTGATAAAGTAGGTCTCTGTACCAATAGAGATTGATATCTGTACTGAGATATTACATAATTTGTCCAAGGTCACAAAACCAATTTGGATTCAAGGCAAGACTTAAACCTATCTTTTCTTATCTAGAAGTCAGTTCTCTATCAACTACAATACAACTACATTTAAATGTGTAGTAGACTTCCAGTGCGGGGCTGGTCAGGCCAGGTCCACAATCTCAGCTGCTCTCAATCCATCCACTACCACAGGCAGATCTGCCACAGCACCTGCCCACAAGCAGAGCAAAGTGGCCAAAGCATCTCCCAGGGACTTCCTGGGGCCTAGAATCCGTCATGCTCTGTCCCAGCCCTGGTCTCCTGTCCTGGTCTCCTGCCCCGGCTGCCCACTGGCACCTGAGTACAGCAAGCAGCCCGATCCCCTGTCTGTCTGAAACAGACCTGCTCTGGAGTTCTTTCGAGGTAATTTTTTATGGAAATGTGTTGTACTCCAAGTATTTGAGGGAGCTTTCACTCCAGAACCAGTTCAGAGGCTTAATTTGTTCTTGGTTTGAAGGATGATCAGAGGAGGTCACAGAGAGTCATGTCTGCACTCCGTCCCTCCAGTAGGCTATTCAGTATGAGAACCTTACACAAAAGAAAAATGGAAGAAAAAACTGACCAATTGGATTTAAAGAATAAATATGGGGCTTAGAAACTTCTGAGGAAGAAATAGCATCTTATGTTCTGGAATGATAAATGTGAAGATATATTATTGGGTGGGAGAAAATAAGCCTTCAGTAAATGCCTACTCTATGTCAGCCCTGCACCGGAAGTCAACTAACGCAAACTGCCCCAGAGCAAATTGAAGCAGCTGCCACTCCTCTGCTTTAAACAGACCTCAAGCTCTAAGAAATGAGCAAGAAGCAGAAAATAGCTCTCACCATAGACAGCTTTTATGGCGAGAAAGAAGGGCAGACCCCAGATCCTGAGGTTCCTAAAGGGAAAGCAACGCCAGAGGAAGCCACAAAGGTGGACATGAGCTGGTCCCCATTTCACAAGGCTTTCCTGGAAGATTACATAAAGAATCTCAAAGAGTTGGAAGAAAAATGGGGAAATGAATTGAGATCAGTGCAGAAGTTTATAACGCCCTGCGAAAGAGATATGAAAAAAGACACCAATTCACTGAAAAAGAAAATTGGTGAAATAGAAAAAGCCACCAACTCACTGAAAAAAAATGGCAAAATGGAAAAAGACAACAATTCACTGAAAAACAAAATTGCTGAATTGGAAAAAGACAACAATTCACTGAAAAAAAAATTAGTGAATTGGAAAAAGGCAACAATTCACTGAAAAACAAAATTAGTGAATTGGAAAAAGACAACAATTCACTTTAAAAAAATTGGTAAAATGGAAAAAGAATGCAATGAACCAAAAAATTCAACTGGCCAGTTACAAAAGGAGCTAAAAAAGGTAACTGAAAGAAATAATACTTTAAAAATTAAAATTGAACAAATAGAAGTGAATGACTCGATAAGACTTCAAGAATCAGTCAAACAAAAACAAAAACAATGAAAAAATAGAAGAAAATATGAAATATCTCCTAGGAAAAACAACTGACTTGGAAAACAGATCTAGGAGAGACAATCTAAGGATTATTGGACTCCTTGAAAGCCATGCTGAATAGCCTACTGACTAGTTTTGATTATGCTGTACCTCAACAAAATTTTTTATTCCTGATTTCTTACATCCTAAAAACTCTTTATCCTCTTTCATAAACTAAATAATAGAGAAGTGAACTTCAGAATCCTCTCATATTCTTCTCAAACAAGATCAAATTGTATTTACTAAACATATAGTTGGTCAGTACTACTAGCAGAAGGCAACCATATCCATCATTGGCCTGTACCACTTATCTTGGTTTACATAAAACCTTGTAGGAAAGAGTTAATGTTCTCAAATTAAACCGCATTTCTCTATGACTCCTCCTGGAAATTAACCTTGATAAATGTTGAGGCAATTTTACCCACTTATCACATTTGTTAGCTGATGCCTACTTATAGGTGTACAACACCCAGACTAGGACTTTTGGGCCTTCCCAAGGGTCTAGTGTGTGCATTTTTTTTTGGCCCTAAGTAGTTACCAGTCATTTTAAATAATGATAATTGTAGTGAGATTTGCATCTTGCAGAAATGTCTGCAGGTTTCTAGGGAAAGATGACTCAGGGAACGAACATAAAATGTTGCCAACTCCAACTTTCTCCACATGGCCGGCAGAAGGGAACAAGCAGCTGTCTACTTTCATAGCAGGCAGACAGTCTACTGTGTTGTAGTTTGTAGAGCATAGCAAACCATACCTAATAATGGTACCAAAAAGACCTTGGCTTTTCTTTAAAAAACAAAAAAAACCAAAACCAACAACAAAAATCTGACTTAGTTCAGTCTTTTAGCTCAATCTAGAATCGGTACAATAAATTAAAGTTAGACATCACCCCCATCTCCAAAACACACATACCCCTTTTGCCCTGGCTCTGTGTGTGTGTGTGTGTGTATGTGTATGTGTGTGTACATGTGTATGTGCCAGTAAGGGACATAGTGTAGAGTTATTTTACCTATCATTTGTCCATCTGCCTGAGTAATTAGCATTGCTTTTCTAACCTCTCACTCCCCTACCTGGGATCTTGTATATTTTCTTTTGGTTTTTTGTTTTTTATTTGTTTTTTATTTTATTTATTTTTATTTTTTATTAAAGCTTTTTATTTGTATAACATATGTATGGGTAGTTCCCCAACATTGATCTTTACAAAGTTTTCCATTACAAATTTACCCCCAATCCCCTCCCCTCCCCTAGATGGCAGGAAGTCCACTACATGTTAATAATGTTGAAATGCTTGAGAAGTTATGCAAGAAAAATCCTATCTACAAGAAAAAAAAAAGAATCAGAGAAAGGCAACACAATGCAAGCAAATGTCAATAGAGATCATGAAAATGTTACGTTGTGGTCCATATTTCATTTCCCTCTCTCTGGATGTATATGGTTTTCTTCAGTGAACAATTGGAACTGGTTTGAGGCAATTCTTTGTTTCAGAGAGCCATGTCCATCAGAATTGATCATCATGTAATACTGTTATTGCTGTGTATGATGATCTCCTGGTTCTGCTCGTTTCACTCAGCATCAGTTCATGCAAGTCCCTCCAGGCCTCTCTGAAATCGTCCTGCTGGTCGTTTCTTACAGAGCAATAATATTCTATAACATTCACATACCATAATTTATTCAGCCACTCTCCAATTGATGGGCATCCATTCAGTTTCCAGTTTCTAGCCACTACAAAAAGGGCTGCCACAAACATTCTTGCACATGTGGGTCCCTTTCCCTCCTCTAAGATCTCTTTGGGATATAGGCCCAGTAGAAACACTGCTGGGTCAAAGGGTATGCACAGTTTCACAACTTTTTGAGCATAGCTCCAAATTGCTCTCCAGAATGGTTGGATCCGTTCACAGTTCCACCAACAATGTATTAGTGTCCCAGTTTTCCCACATCCCCTCCAACATTCATCATTATCTTTTCCTGTCATTTTAGCCAATCTGACAGGTGTGTAGTGGTACCTCAGAGTTGTCTTAATTTGCATTTCTCTAATCAATAGTGATTTGGAGCAACTTTTCATATGACTAGAGATGGTTTTTGTATATTTTCTTAAAGAAATTATAATTTGTAGTTACTTAAAATTCTTAGACTCTCAGGTAAAGACATTAGTTATCCCATTTAGTTTAGTTTTTTTCCATTCAAAAAAAAATGAATAGAAATTTAAAACTTAGTGTTTTTGTTCAATGGATGGTTTAATTGTTATTTTTCACAAGTTTTGAGAATTTTAATTACCTATTAATTTTATGTCAGGATTTGTGTTTAAGGGTACCCAACAGGTTGCTTTATATTTGTTCAATCTGATGTTCAAATGGATATTTTGAACTAAGATGCTGTTTTGGACTTAATGTTTTGGAAAATCTACTTAAACTGACCTACAAACAATACAATCTTTGGCTCTTTCCTTAGGAATAATGACATTTAATTAGCACCTACTGAGTATAAATGATTGGACTAGCTATTCTGAAAGTTTGTAAATAAATTATCAGAGATGGTGTTCACTTCTAAAAGAGCTAAGAAAACCTTTTAAAAATTATGTCTATATAGTCATATAGATATGATACAAGTTATATAAATGTGTATACATAACTTATTACCTTTAAATCATGTCACCTCTCTGAGTCTCAGTTTCTTTATCTGTAAAATGAGCAAGTTGGACTAAAAGCAGAGTTTCTTAATCCAACTCTATTAACTTTTTTTTAATTTTAATTTTGATAATTGTATTTCATTATATTTGATTTCCTTTGTGATCCTATATAAACATATAAATCGAATTCTAAGAATAGTTTGTAGGCTTCCTCATTCTGGTTAAGGGTTCTGTGGTACACAAAAGGTTTAGAACTCTTAGATTAGAAAATCTCCAAAGTCCTTTTTGACTCTTATTCTTTTCAATTCAAGGATTCCAGGGAGAATATCTTCCCCAAACTGGTCTGATCTATTGTGCAACAATGAATGAGGTAATGCCTTTGAACAAATGGTTTGAAAAGAACAAGAATAAAAGAGGAGTTTCTGAAAACATTGTCTAGGTTTTTTTTTTTTTTAAGTGGCTATTATTACCTAGACACAAAGTTTAAAGAAGGACTTGGACTTCATCATCTTGTAGATTCTGGTCTTTAAAACAATTTGGCATGTTTTGCCATTGGTCTGATAAAAACCTTTGGTGGCCTTATGACTACCTCTCATTCTTCCCAACTCTCTTCTCTGTTTTTGTTTACATCTAATGAAGGGATTTGCATTATAGAAAATTTAACAGCCAAGAACCAAGAAGTAACAACATTCAATGTGACGGTAAAAAATGTTAACTTGAAAATTTCCCCAACTATAAACTTTCTTAGCCTCATAAACCATCTTCAAATATATATTTGCTTCATGGTCCTAGATGTAGATCTTTAGAAAGATACCTCTGAGCTAAGATTGCAAAGTAGAAAGAAGAAGTTCAGCAAGCTCCCCTCTTTGTCCCCATTATATCCCAAGACTCTTCCATACAGATTTAGAAAATTTACCAGACAGAATCTTGATTGGGAAATCCCATAAAATGTCAGGGAGTCATTTTTCCAACCCAGTTCAGCACAGGGACATAATGAGATCTGTGGACACTAGGGACAGATTCTGTTCAGGAGCATATACATGAAGCATTTCAATTTCTAGGGATTGAAAGATCAAGGTTGTACCCAAAGGCAAAACAAGGTCCCAGAGCCATGTAAAGGAATTGGAACAGAAATGATAACTATGGGAAAAATTCATTGGAAGGGGAAATAACAGCTTAGAAGAAGAAGAATAAAATTTTGCCCACACAATAAAATCTCTGAAAATCAGGATGGACAAAAATAGAAGTTAATGATTTTATTAGACAACAAGTAATATTAAAACAAAGTGAAAATGCAGAAAAAATAGAAAAAAAAAGTTAAATTTTCTCAAAGAAAAAACACCTGACTAAAAAAACAGATCAAGGAAAGAAAATTTAAATATCACTGAACCAAAATTGGAGCCTAGGCATTTTATATTTAAAAAAAATCATAAAAGAAAACTGCTCAGATCTTTTAAAATCAGAGAATAAAATGGAAATTAAAAGAGTCTACCAGTCACTTACTCAAAGAAATCCCAAGATTCCCAGAAAGATTATACTCCAAATCCAGAGTTTCTATGTAAAAGAGGAAAGTTAATAAGCATTTTTATAGT
This sequence comes from Myrmecobius fasciatus, assembly GCA_023553655.1. Lineage (NCBI taxonomy): Eukaryota > Metazoa > Chordata > Mammalia > Dasyuromorphia > Myrmecobiidae > Myrmecobius > Myrmecobius fasciatus. The sequence continues at coordinate 511,859 of JAJPUD010000137.1, forward strand.
GACTGCTACATCTCTAGCATTCTATTAGTACTATGTATTTCTTACAAATATCATTTTATTTAACTCTGTAGTAAGTGCTATTATTATTATATTTATTTCACAGTTGAAGAAACTGAAGCAAATGGAAGTTAAGTGGCTTAAGTGTGAGGGTCACACAGTTAGTAAATGTCTGAAGCTGGATTTTTTGGTCCCAATCTGCTCATGGAAGGACTTTGCACCAGCTGAGCACTGATCTTGGGTGAGGAGTGAAGAGTGGGACTCAGAAGGCTAGTCCAGTAGGAATCTATTTATTCAAAGAAATCCTCAGTCTTATATATCCTATGTATACACTACATAACTATAGGTCATGTGCTAACTATAGGATATTGAGCATGCTTGGCCATAAAAACTTGGATTTGTGTGCAGATGTTTCCTTGCCATCTCAGCATAACTCTGCTTCAAGTACAACACAGGTTACCATGCCCCCTTACTTCTCAGGAAGGCTGAAATGCCCTTAGGAGGAATGGGGAGCCAAATCAGACATGTCAGCAAGGTTCCTTACTGGACTAAAGGGTTTTATGCCTCACCCATGTATCCCCACTATCTGTGGCCCTCAACAGATTTTAATTTCATATCTTCTTGACTCTAGGCTGAGCATTCTATCCAGAAAAAATTCAAGTACCAAGGAATCACAGTCACTATCACACATAACTTAGCAGCTCCCTTTATAAAAGAACAGAGAGCTTGGAATACAATATTCAAGAAAACAAAGGCTGTGGGCTTATTATCAAGAATAACTTCCTTAGCAAAATGAAAATGTAATCCTACAAGGGAAAAGGAATTTTTAATGAAATAAAAGATTTTTAAGCATTCCTGATTAAAAGACATAAAAAGGCAAATGATTAAACAATCAGAAGTGACTAAACAAAGATAAATTGTTTGCATTGTAATATGAGGAGGTGAACCATGTGCCCAATTTGAAACCTACTATCATCAGAGGTCATAGTAGGAATTTAATTCCTGGGAAAAACATATTAAAGTAGAGAGAAAAGGAAGGTTATAGACAATTATCTCATATCATCAGATTGTGTAAGTTTTTAGTCTTATATAAACTAGGAGGAATGGTTGCACTTGAACTCATTCTCATATGAACTTGTCAAAAGAGGGAAGAATATACATATATACATGTAGAGTTGGATTTAGAAATACATTGTGCTCAACATACAAATAAGAAGGAAAGGGGGAAAGATAAAAGGGAGACTAGAATGAGGATAGATTAAAGGAAAGATTAGGTTTATATAAAACAAACACTTACTTGTATAAGATATGTATAACTTCTATAGTGCAAAGAATTGGTAAAATAATGGCTATCAATTAGGGAATGACTGAACAAGTTATCATATATAAATGTGATGAACTGTTACTGTACTGTAAAATATAACGAAAGAGATAGTTTGAGAGAAACTTTCAAAGATGCATATGAACTATACAGAGTAAAGCAAAAATTTATTTTCCTGATTTAAAATTAGGAAAATAATCTATAAAAAAAACCCCAATATTGCAGAGTCAAACAACTTTGAAAACTTTAGGAATTCTGATCAATGCAACGATCAACCACTATTCCAGATGACTAAGGATGGATAATGCTGCTAACTTCTCAACAGGAAGGTGACTCAGAATGCAATATGCCCCCCCCTTTTGTTTTTGACATGACCGATGTAGAATTTTCTTTTGTTTTACTTTTGATGTTTGCAACAGGATTTTTGTTTTTCTTTCTCAATTGGAGACTGGAGATGATTAAACATCAGCAGAACATATCTATTAACAGATATTAAAATATAGTTATTCTCTCTAAGGATGAAACTTGTTAACAAAAGATAGTTTCTATGCCCATTATTTTTTTTCAATAGTATTTTTAATTCAATTACATCAGGACAATTTTTACAAGATTTTGAGTTCTAAATTTTTCTTCTTCTTCTGTCTTCCTAAAATGGCAGGCAATTTGATTTAGGTTAAACGTGTGCTATCCTGTAAAACACATTTTTATATTAATCACAGTTGTGAAAGAACAAACAGATCAAAACAAAAAAAAGTAAGTGAAAAAAGTATACTAAATTCAGTCTTTCAGTTTTCTATCTGGATGTAGATAGTATTTTCCTTCATGACTTTGTACTTACCTTGTATAGTTGCATTGCCGAGAAGAGCTGAATCATTCATTGTTGATACTATTAACAATGTTTTCCTGCTTCTGCTCATTTCACTTTGCATCAGCTTATTCAAGTCTTCTCAGGTTTTTCTGAAATCTTACTGTTCATAATATTATGTTGCACAATAGTATTCCATTACATCCTCATATTCCACATAAATTACAGTTTGTTTAGCCATTCTCCAATTGTGGTCTTTCATATTTTTGAAGTATTTGATATTCATGTCTCTTAGATTCTTTTATTAAAAGTTGCTTGGATTGTAAGTTCAAATGAAAGAAAAGCTGCAAATGGAAAGGGGAACAATCTATGTGGAAGCTTTGAGAAAGCAGCAATGGGGAAAGCAGGATAAGAAGCCTGAAGGAAATAAGCAAGTTTGAATTGAAGAAATATGAGTATGTGACTAGGGATTTTCTTTTTGAAATGGTGACCAAAAATATCAAATAAATTCAAGGGCTAACTTACATGCTTAATTGAATGGACAGTAATAGAAAGTATGGAGAATAAATTCGATGCTCTCTCATACTTCATAATAACTCTAATTTCTGTAGTTCTGTGGGCCATTTAAAAAATTCATAGTAAAGAAGGAACAGAGACAAAGGTACAGAGAAGAAAGGAAATAGGGTAAAGGGGGAGTTTTGAGGAGGGCAGCTAATATAACTCAAGTTCATTATGTTCTTTGAACTTTTAAAAGTTAAGAACCAGAGTTGACACTTTTGGTTATAGGATGTCCTAAATTATTGTCTATTATTTATACAAGTTTACATTGGCTATTTGCCTATCATAATATGTATTTTGTAAGGTAGATCTATTGTCTATACAATAGTAAAATATTTCAAAATGAAATTACAAATTCTTTCAACATTTTGGCCATATTTGACCTATTTTGAAATGATTATACTGCCTTAAAACACTCATGTTAATATAAAGAGGAATTTTGGAGAGAAAATTATAAAAGGTAACTGCTATTTTCTTCAGAATGCAATTCATGTTAAATTACTGATGTCTCAAGAACACTGAACTAAAATTTTTTCAATACATTCAGTACCATACACACATTCTATTTTAGTTTCTAATTGGTATTCAGATGTGCAGAGAAATACATGAAATTAAATGCTAATGCAGTTTCATTTGTGATTTAACATGAAATATATCATAGTACTAACTAGTGCTATGTGCTGCATTACCCTGCCTATGTATATTAGATGTTTCATGTTAAATCTTCTTTTTTTCTTTTCTTTCTTTTTTTTTTTTCCTAGAACAGTATTTTCACACAGTTCCTTTAGGAAGACTACATTTAGGAAGACTTGATTTAAGGATTTAATTAAAACATTTGTGCACATTAGTTTAAAAAAATCAAGTAGCTTATTAAATATTAGGCCTCTACTTTCCCCCTTGCCAAAAACAAAAACAACAAAGAAATCGGAGCAAGAACTACAACAAAAACAACAACAAATCTACAACCAGGAACATTCAACAATATTGAAGGTATAGTTTTGGGAATCCATCTGTAATCCATCTGTAAAAAAAAAATTTTAGTTCTTAAGATTTAGCATATATTTTGTTTCATCTAATTGTTACTACTATTTCTATACTCAATTATGAACCTCTCTGGAAGGAATTTTACAAATATTGCACACCATTTCATAATACTTTATCTGTACTTCCATTATCAAGTATTTTTATGTCCAATCTTCAAAGTTAATGTATTAGGAAGTAACTAGCTACTTTAGTTAGTTAGAATTCTCTTTCTTGAAGAAAATTACTATAATGGTTACTTTTGCTAAAATGCAATTACTGTCACAGTAACAATCAATCATATTTTTATATAAGAAACTTTAGCAACTTTTGAATGCATTAACTAATTCAAAAGGCTCAATGTGAAATTAGACTAGAAACTAAGGTGAGATTTTTTTTTTTGGCTCTTAAAAATTTGGTGAAAATACCAGACAGTCTGTCTTGTAACCCAGTTTTAGTGCCTTATATAAGATCACTGGAAAAGTTGTGATGAAGTAGTTGACAAGCTTCTTCAAACAGCTTCCAAGTGTTCTACATGTGGAACAGCTGTAATGTTTGGGGTGACTACTGCATAATCCTAACCAACATCATTTTAGATTCTATTGGATTTTCAATAGAACTAAAAAATATGCCTTTTCAAAATGTTAAAGTAACTAAACTTTAATTATGAAAAATAATGAACACATTTTTTAAAAGCTGAATTAAGGGGAAAAGTAGTTTTCATATTTTAATAGAGATCATTAGTTTAGCTCAATTCTCAAGATACTGTACATTCATACATATTATGGATGTTAGTTATTTTCCCTCCCAAATTTTTACAATATATTCCTTATGAAACTACAATACAAGATGAAACATATATTTAGACCTACTGGAAAGTTTATCATCCTCATTTGATATTGAACAAGTATAAAGTAATCTGTTCTACATTGTTATCCAATAGCATTTAAGGGACAGAAATTAATGTTATAAGTGACATGACTTATACATCCAGAGAGAGGCCTGTGGGAACTGAGTGTGAACCACAACACAGCATTTTAACGCTTTCTGTTAATATTTCCATGCATTTTGTTTTCCTTCTTAGGTTGTTTTTTCTTCTTCTCTTTCTAGATCTGATGTTTCTTGTGCAGTAAAATAACTGTATAGATATGTATACATGTATTGTATTTGTCATATAATTTATTCTATTTAGCATGTATTAGATTATCTGTCATCTAGGGGTGGGGGTGGGGGGAAGGACGGGAAAAGCTTGGGAAAAAAAAGTTTTTGCAAAGGTCAATGTAGAAAAATCACTCATATGTTTTGTAAATAAAAAAAGCTTTATTAAAAAAAATAAGTGACATGACTAAGAATATAATAGCAGGTAATGTATGATTACGATTTACTCACTTATCTGTAACAAAAATAAGAGCATAGCACCACAGACATTCAGAATCTTTAGTTTTCTCTTGTTTTGAATGGGCTACAGTGTTTACTTTTTTTGCTTATTGATCCTTTTTATATCTGGAAATAAGACTATAAGGCACAATTTTGATTTCATGTCAAATTTGGTGTAAAATGACTTAAGCTTTACAAAGTTAACTTCTACTAGTATACCTGGAGTCTAATCTATTTCAGTGACTATCCTTTATTCTAAGATGTTTGTTTATGTCTTCTTGAAAAAAAATTTTTAATGAGGTTTAATTCTAGGAAATCATGAACAATTAAAATTGGGTGCACATGGGGCAGCTAGGTGGCGCAGTGGATAGAGCACCAGCCCTGAAATCAGGAGGACCTGAGTTCAAATCTAGTCTCAGACACTTAACACATCCTAGTTGTGTGACCTTGGGCAAGTCACTTAACCCCCAAAAAGAAAAAAAGAATTCTATAAATTATATCTCTCTTTCTTGACTGTCATGTCAGACTATTTTTCATAAATAAAGCTTTTATTTAGTGCTTACCATGTACAAAATACTATGCTAAGCTTGGAAGATGCAAAAATAATTTTTTAAAAAAGAAATATTGTCCCTGCTCTCTAGAAGCTCACATTCTAATGGGAGAAACAATACAATACATATGGAAGGTTTCAACTGCAAGTTGGATGGAAAGGCCTCATGGCCCTTAGAAAAAAATTACAAAACAGATGGTAAAACCTATTTTCAATGTCATTTCCATTACTAAAATCATAACAGTTCCCATTTTTGAAGCATTTTACAATGCCAAAAATGGCAAGAACTTTTATAGGCCTCCTAAACTCATATGAGGCAACTAGATTGTTCAGTGGATAAAGCACTGTTGATGTGTATATATGTACATATACATAATCTATGTATATATATATATACATAGCAACAATATGTAGAATATAGATTCATCATAATGAATGATGAATATGAAAAACTCAGAGAAATATGAGAAGACTTTTTATGAGTAATACAGAGTGAAGAAATTAAAGCCAAAGAAAAGTTGTAAACAATGGCTAAATCAATGTAAATAAAGTTAATTTAAAGATTTAACAAAATTCTAATAATGATAGATGGTGGCCAAATTTACTACCATTATATCAAAATTAAAGAAAGCATCTCTTTGTCAATGATTTTCAAATGGACCTTTAAAAAAATAGAAATGTTCTTTGTAAGGGGGTTTATTTAAATGTTTGTTGGGAAATGTCTATTGTATCACAAAAATGTATCCATAAATTTGAAAGATAATGATAAGGTATAATAAGGAATTGGTCAACAAAATTCCAGTCCTTATGAAAATACATGATCTTGAGTATACCAACTGATTTCTCTGGGCCTCATTTCCTAATAACAACAATAGTAATAACAATTAAAGCTAGCATTTATGTAGCATTTTAAGGTTTATAAAGCACTTGCAAATATATCATTTTATCCTCATGACAACCCTGGAAGGTAGGTGCTAATATTTTACCTATTTTATAAATGAGGAAACTGAGGCAGACATTCTTCAGTTTAAGGGACTTTCCTAATGACAACTTCTAAGTGTCTGAATCTGGACTTGAACAACTCCGCACTATCCACTGAGCCACTAAATGCACTGTCTTTATATGTATAATAGAGCCCATCTTTTCCCATCCCCACAAAGCACATGCATCTCCTCTGCTTGCTTCCAGTTGACAGTGTGGGAGCTCTGGGGGGATTGGCTTCCAATCATGTATAATTCAGAGCTGGGTTGAGTCACCTGATTGTCTGCTGAGCTATAACTCATTAGTTATAGCAAAGAGGGCAAAATGCCCTTCAGCTGTTCTCTTCCTAATGGCTTCAAGATATGAGGATGACTATGAACTGTCTTAAGGGTCAGGTGGGGATATGATGACCTTGACTCCCACTTTGCTGTGAGCCATAAAGTGAAACCACCTCTGTTTGAGCTTTTTTTTTCTTATCTTAAAAATATTATTCTGAGAATTTCATAGGCTTTATCAGACTGTCAGAGGGGTCAAATGCAAAAGTTAAAAAAGCTTTGTTCTAGGAATTATGGGGTCCTATCAAGGATCACAAGTGTCTGCTCTCAAGGAGTTTAGCATTTAAAGTGAAGAAATATGCTATGTAGAAAAACAGGAATCTAACCCAAAAAGAACTTCAATTAGGGTGCCAATATATAGCCATAGACACTGAAATTCATGCATAGTGGGTTCCAGAAATGCAGGTTTCAATCTAATCCGATACATAATTATTAAATGCCAACTGTGTTGAGTATTGTGCTAGGAGCAGAAGAGGGACATAAAATTAGGATGAGATAGGGTGCATAACTTGAAGAAGTTACAGTTGAAAGCAGTGCTTTCTATAGACTGGAAATGTACCTCTACCGACCTTTCTACCCCATAGCATTGGAATATTTTCAATGAACCATGAAAGTTTACTCTCAAAGGGTTTGACTTCTACAAACTTATACAATAAGTATTGCAGTAATTTCCCCCACATATCATCCTTCCTTCCCACTCATTGCCAATACTTCATCATCTACTGGTTCTTCCATAGTTAACTATGGACAATTCTAAGTCTTTCCAATCCTTAAAATAAATAAACAAACAAATAAATAAATAAACCTTCCCTGACACTTCCATCCAATATCTTTCCTTTTTAACTGTCATGTATTCTATCCTTGTTTTTGCTTCTTTAATGCCCATTTTCTCCTTGACCCTGAAGAACTTGACTTCTGACCCCACTATTCTACTGAAATTGATCTCAACCATTGCCAATGAGGCTTAATTGTTAAATCAAATTTTCTCAGTCTTCATTTCTGACCTCCTTTCAGCTTTTGACACTGTTGCCTATCCACTCCTCCTAGATAATAATTGACATTTTTTGAATAATATTTTATTTTTTCAAATTATAGGTTAAAAACAATTTTCATATTTTTTTAAAATTCGAGTTCTAGATTTTCTTCCTCTTTGCCTCCCTTTCCTGAGATGGTAAACAATTTGATATGATTATGCATGTGAAATCAGATAAAACATAATTTCATATTAGTTGTGTTGTGAAAGAAAACAGATGCCCCAAAAAACTGTAAAAAATAGTATTCTTTTTTTTTTTAAAATTTTATTTTATTTGCATAACATATGTGTGGGTAGTTCCTCAACAATAACACCCACATAGCTTTCCATTAGAAATTTTTCCCCCCAACTTCCCCACCCCTCCCCTAGATGGCAGGACATCCACTACATGTTAATCATGCCAAAACATTGGCAAATCGAACACATGTATACATATCTCCAAACTTATCCCCGTTGTGCAAGAAAAATCCTATCCACACAAACGATATATCAGATAAAGGAAACACAATGTAAGCAAACATCAATCAAGGAATATGAGAATGTTATGTTGTGGTCCACATTTCGCATCCCTCTCTCTGGGTGTATATGGCTTTCTTCAGTGAACAATTGGAGGTGGTTTGAAACATATCATTGTTGAAGAGAGCCATGTCCATCAGAATTGATCGTCATATAGTACTGTTGTTGCCGTGTATAATGATCTCCTGGTTCTGCTCATTTCACTCAGCATCAGTTCATGTAAGTCTCTCCAGGCCTCTCTGAAATCATCTTGCTGGTCATTTCTTACAGAACAATAATATTCCATAATATTCATATACCATAATTTATTCAGCCATTCTCCAATTGAAGGGCATCTATTCAATTTCCAGTTTCTAGCCACTACAAAAAGGGCTGCCACAAACATTCTTGCACATGTGGGGCCTTTTCCTTCCTTTATGATTTCTTTGGGATATAAGCCCAATAGAAATGCTGCTGGGTCAAAGGGTATGCACAGTTTGATAACTTTTTGAGCATAGCTCCAAATTGTTCTCCAGAATGGCTGTATCCGTTCACAGCTCCACCAACAATGCATCAGTGTCCCAGCCCTCCCACAACCCCTCCAACATTCATCATTAACTTTTCCTGTCATTTTAGCCAATCTGACAGGTGTGAAGTGGTAACTCAGGGTTTTCTTGATTTGCATTTTTCTGATCAACAGTGATTTGGAGCACCTTTTCAATGACTTTAAAAAAGGTTAAATTCATCCTCTGAAAAATGTCTGTTCATATCCTTTGACCATTTATTGATTGGAGAATGGCTTGAATTTTTATAAATATGAGACAATTCTCTATATATTTTAGAGATGAGACCTTTATCAGAACCCTTGAATGTAAAGATGATTTCCCAGTTTATTACTTCCCTCCTAATCTTGTCTGCATTGATTTTGTTTGTACAAAAACTTTTTAACTTGATATAGTCAAAGTTATCTATCTGGTTTTCAATTAAGAGTTCCAGTTCTTCTTTGGACATAAATTTATTCCATCTCCAAAGATCTGAGAGGTAAACTATATTACATTCCTCTAATTTACTTATAGTATCACTCTTTGTATCCAGATCATGAACCCATTTAGATCTTATCTTGGTATGTGGTGTTAGATGTGGGTCAAGCCCTAATTTCTTCCACACTAGTTTCCAGTTTTCCCAGCAGTTTTTGTCAAATAGTGAATACTTATCCCAAAAGCTGGGGTCTTTGGGTTTATCAAAAACCAAATTGCTATAGTTATTGCCTAGTTTGTCTTGTGATTCTATCCTATTCCACTGATCGACTACTCTATTTCTTAGCCAGTACCATATGGTTTTGATGACCGCTGCTTTATAATATAGTTTTAGATCTGGTACAGCAAGTCCTCCATCATCAGCCTTTTTTTTCATTAATCCCCTTGAAATTCTTGACCTTTTGTTTTTCCAAATGAACTTTGCTACTATTTTTTCTAGATCTGTAAGATAATTTCTTGGGAGTTTGATTGGTATGGCACTAAATAAGTAAATTAGTTTGGGTAGTATTGTCATTTTTATTATATTTGCTCGGCCTACCCATGAGCATTTTAAGTTTTTCCAATTGACTAGGTAAAAAATAGTATTCTTTAAAGTGCATTCTGATGCCATCTTTCTTTTTTTGAAGATAGATAACATTTTTTATCAACTGAAATAGTTGTTCATCATTATATTATTGAGAATAGCAAAGTTATTCACAGTCAATCATCATACACTATTGCTAGTACTATATACAATGTTCTCCTGGTTCTGCTAATTTCACTTTGCATCAGTTCCAGATTTTTCTGAAATCATCCTGATCATCATTTCTTATAGCTCAATAGTGTTCCATTAGAATCAGCTTGCTCAGGCGTTCCTCAATTGATGGACACCTCCTCAATAACAATTGGCATTTGTATAGCACTTTGAAGTTTACAAAACATTTTACATATGTTATTTCATTTGAGCCTCACAAGGATCCTATGAGGCAAGTATTACTAGTATTATTTTTATTATATATATATATATACGCATATGTATATTATACATGAAAAAACTGTCTAAAAGAGTTTAATTGGGATGTCCATAATCACAAAGCTACTCCATGCCAGAGGCAGAATTTGAATCGAAGTCTTTTAGTTCCAATTTTTAACACACTATTATGCCAGATTCTATTCCAAATGAACTCTTCTCCCTTTACTTTCATGACACTGTTGTCTCCTGGGTTTCTTCCTATCTGTAAAACTGCTATTTCCTTTTTTTCTTGTTCATCATCCATTTCCCTCCCCCTAAGCACAGGAGATCCTTAAGACTTTATTATATGTGCCATTTCCTTATTCAAAAATTTCTAATCTATAGACTATATATAATCTATAGAATAAAAAATAAAAGTTTCTGTTTGACTTTTAAAGTCTTTCATAACTTGACCCTGCATATATTTTCACCCTGATTGTACATTGTTACTTACCGCACATTCTGTGATCCAGTCAAATTGGAAGTCTCTCTGCTCTTCACAAACAGGAGAATATCTCCCATCTCTGTAGAATACATTTCCTCCTCATCTCCAATTCATACAATCCCTCACTTTCTTCATTATGCAACTATGGGAAATCCTTATCCATGATGTTTTTCCTGGTCTGTCTACCTGTGTGTCCTTCCTCACTATTTTGTATCTAAGAATGTACCTTACATTTGCTTTGTATTTATTTTTCATATATTTATATATGTACATGTCACCTCCAAGAAAAGAATATGTTTATTAAAAGTTTCCAAATATATAGGTCTAACCATGTTTCTTCCCTGCTTTAACCTAGACAGTTTTCTCTCCTGTCTTTATGTCTCCTTTTCTAGCTTTCCTGAATAAAAAATACTTAATGATTAACTAATACTCTTTGGATTTGACCATTTAACTAATTCTAAATCCCCTTAATTGCATATTGTCTAATAAATACATCTCCATTTTATATATGAGAATATAATGGGGAACTTTGCCAAGTATTTTGCAAAAATCCAAGCAAACTAAATATACAATAACACTTTGGTCTACTTGTCTAATAATCCTTACAAAAAAAGAGGAAATGAATTTAGTCTAGCATGACCTGTTTTTAATAAAGCCATGATCTTTATGATTGCTATTTCCTTTTCTAGATGTTTACTAATATATTAAAGATCTGTGATTTTTCAGTGTGGGAACACCACTGAGGCAGTTAGCAAACAATCTGTTCCATAGTAGATAAGTGTTAGATAAGCATCTAAAATTTAGAGAGATTAAGTGACTCACCCATGGTCACAGAGCTAATAAACCAGAAGTGGAATGTGAAAACAGATCCTATCTTTTGATGCTAGATACAGTATTATACCATCCAGTCTCTTGTTCATCTCTTTAATAACATATTCTAGAATTTTTTTTTCCAGTCACGCTCACTGAGATACAGTTTTCAAATTCCACTTTCTACTCTCTTTCTAAAATTAGGATGTTTGTCCTCTTCATCCTGAGGAATCACTCCTATTCTCCAAGGTGTTTGAAAGGCCACTGAGAGTGGTTTAGCTATCACACCTGCCTGTTTTTTTTTTAACACACCAATTTAGTTAATTTGGGCCTGATGACTTGAGCTCATAGATAATTTAGTTCATTTATTATAAAATTTATTTACAGATAAAGACATAAGAAAGCTTATTTTATTTTTTTTTAATCAGCCTTGGAAACATAGATAGATACTAGTTGGTCTGGTGTTTTTTAGTAAGCAGTAAGTAATATGTGTCAAAAGTATAATATGGCAGCCAAAAATGTTAATATCATCTAAGGTTGTTTCAAGAGAGCATGACAATCTATTGTCCTACAGTTCCACTGACAATCTCTATTATTTCCCAGACCAAATTCTCTGGATAATTCCTCTAGCAAAATATGAACTACTTGAGAACTGACTCACTTTTGTGTTTGAATACCTCAATAACTGTTATACATTGAGTATGTAAATTCTTGTTAATTGATTGAATGGGGAATAACAATCACATTTTACTCTGCCCCAGTCAATTATATTTAAAGTTCTGTGTTAAGTGAAAGGCACTTTGTTTTAGAAAAGCTAATAATAATCTGGAGAGTTTCCATAGGAGGGCAAATAGATGGGTAGAGCCATTTGGTTTGTCATAGGAGGAGTTGATAGAATGAACATATTTAGGCTGGGGAAGGGAAGATTTGGACAGAACTAAGAGAAGACATATTAGCTATCTCCATCTATTTGTAGGGCTGTCATGTACTGGAGGGATTAGATTTGCCTGACTTTAGAGAATAGAGTTAATATGGAAATTATGGAGAGTTAGTGTCAATGAAAGGAAAAGTTTCCCAAAAATGAAAGTTATCCAAATGTGAAGTTGGTTGCCTTGTGATATCCTAGGCTTTTCTTTTCTGAAGTCTTCAAGCAAAGATTAGATGACTCCTTTCACCTATATAATCTAGTTCAAAGCTACCTCTGTAACTTTCTTCTCTTTCATGTACTCTATGTTTTAGCCAAACTTGATAATTAGCTGATTTCTGAAGGGAGCATGCCATTTCCTTCTTCTGAACATTCATACAGACCATTCACAATATTTACATAATTCTTCTTAATCACTTCTTTTCAGAACTCTTTCTCTTCCTTTAAGGGTCAGATCTTCCTTATGGCTCTCTTTAATTTCTCCCAGCTCAAATTGTTCTACTTTTACTTTAAACATTCCTAGAGCCATGTAAGTAGTCCCCTCCTTTACCTCCCATTACTCCTTGATTTGTATTTTACCTTTTATAAGAAGAATAGCAACTCATATTTATATAGTGCTTTAAAATTTGGGAATTCTTTTCCTTGTGATGGACATAGTGCTCATATTATCTTTGTTTTACAGGTGAAGAGACACACTATGTTCATACCATACATGAGTGCTCCCCCTCTTCAATATTTTACCTCCAGTGCCTTGATGTAGTAAGAGTTCAATTACTATGCTTTAAATTGTTTTGGGAGGGATGAATGTATAGGAAACCATTGATCCTGAGAGAAAAGGGAGCATGATAGTTGGTCACTGTTAATAACCATTCAAATACTTTTACGGCTTTTGGGTAAACTTTCAGTCTTTGCTTCCTTAGACTAATCATTTAGGCAAAATTTCTAAACCTTTTATTATTATGGCGAACTTTTTCCTGAATTATCTCCAAATCTTTACTTTCCTGATATTGTAAAGAAGAGAACTAGGTACACTATTTTGTCAATGATTTATTCAGTAGAAAGCATAATAGAAGAATTATATTCTAGTCTGTATATGGACTGGTCCTAGCTATGCTCTTATAACAAAGGCTAATGTGATAATTGGTAGTAAGACTTTTTGTTTTTTTAAAGCACCAGTGTTTCACCACAGATTCATCATGGTTCAGCTTTTTATATGCTTTCCTCAGTATGTCTTCTGTCATTCTAGTTTAGAGTAAAAGGCAGAGTAGAGATTACCTTGTCATTCCATAGCTCTCCTCTTTACAGCATATTTCACAGCATAACAGTTCAGAACCCCATCCATTTTGGAATTTGGAACTACCTGACTTTTATGAAATATTCAAGGCAGTTTTATTGAGTGCTGTTTCTTTTTGAAGACCAGATTGTGATAAATCATTAAAATATAATAGTTGTCTAAGAAGAATGGGAGGGGGCAGCTAAGTGGTGCAGTGGATAGAGCACTGGGTCTATAGCAGGAAGAGGGTCTACAGTCAGGAACACCTGAGGTCAAATCAGTCACTTACCAGATGTGTGTCTCTGGTCAGTTTACTTAATCCTGTTTGCCTTGGTTTCTTCATCTGTAAAATGAGCTGGAGAAGGAAGTGGCAAATCACTCCAGTACCTTTGCTAAGAAAACCCCAAAAGAGTCTTGGAAAGGTGGACTCGATTGAAAAATGATTGAATAACAACAACATTTCTCTAGGGAAACCACAGGATTTATTCACAAATGAAGATAATGTATCCTGATTTGGTTGAAATTTAAAACACAAATCACCAAATTTGGGTTTGAGCTAAGTAACTGCCTTTTAAAATAAAAGAGTTGTCTGTTTTGCAGCTCATGCATTTGCAGCTCATGCAGAGGTTCAATTAAGTTTGGGAGGCTGATGATTATCATGCAATGCAGGCTTTGTTGCCTTTGTACAACTCTTAACATTTAGTCTAATAGCTTATCATTATTGAAATCGAAGAGGAAACTGAAAAAAAAAGCCTATTTTTTAAAGATGAATTTAAATACGGCCAAATCATCTGCTAAATTTTCTTGCTTCCATCTCAAAATAGACCTCTAAACTTAATAATAATCTTCTCCATGTAGCAGAGGAAATGAGTTGTCTGTGGACAATAGAAACTTGGAGGCCTAATAAAACTAACATTAATCTAATTGAAATTTAGAAAAAGCATTTTCATACTGGATTTCCTAGTCCTAAACTTAATCTTGCTTTGTCTTCAATTATAATGCCAGAAATTTTATTTTATTTTTATTTTTTTATTAACACTTTTTATTTGCAAAACATATGTATGGGTAATTCCTAAACATTAACCCTTACAAAGCTTTCTGTTACAAATTTTTCCCCCCTGCTCCCCACCTCTCCCCTAGATGGCAGGATATCCATTACATGATAATTATGTTAGAATACTTAAGAAATCAAATATATGTATAGTTATTGCATCATTTTTTGTGCAGGAGAAATCATATCTACAAGAAAGAATAATCTGATAAAGGAAATACAATGCAAGCAAACCTCAATAGAGAACATGAAAATGTTATGTTGTGGTCCACATTTCACATCCCTCTCTCTGGGTGTATATGGCTCTCTTCACTGAACAATTGGAACTGGTTTGAAGCATTTCATTGTTGAAGAGAGTGATGTCCATTAGAACTGATCCTCATATAGTATTGTTGTTGCGGTGAATAATGATCTCTTGGTTCTGCTCACTTCACTGAGCATTAGTTCATGCAAGTCTCTCCAGGCCTATCTGAAATCGTCCTGCTGGTCGTTTCTTACAGAACAATAATATTCCATAACATTCATATACCATAATTTATTCAGCCACTTTCCAATTGATGGGCATCCATTCAGTTTCCAGTTTCTAGCCACTATAAAAAGGGCTGCCACAAACATTCTTGCACATGTGGGGCCCTTTCCTTCTTTTATTTCTTTGGGATATAAGCCCAATAGAAACACTGCTGGGTCAAAGGGTATGCACAGTTTGATAACTTTTTGAGCATAGCTCCAAATTGCTCTCCAGAATGGCTGGATCTGTTCACAGCTCCACCAACAATAATGCCAGAAATTTTAAAGCCTCCAGATTGAAAGTGAGATAATGGAATTTAAATAATTTTAAAAATTCAGAAAAATCATACTTCTTTTTAACAAATAATACTAATGGATTATTTTTAGGACTTCACAAGATTTTTTTATCTGATACTCTTTGAGAAGAGGGAGTGGAAGTTGGGAGTTAGGAGGACAAAAGTATATTATTTTTCATCTTTCATTTTTTCAATTAACAAGAGATTTTTTTTCTCTTCTTCCTGTCTCTTGTCTCTTCCTCACCCCCACAAAATCAAACCTATATACACAAAGTCAAATTAAATAAATGCTCCTAATTGTTCGTATTAGAAAATGTATATCTCATTCTGCATATTTAATCTTTGAAGAATGCTATGAATCATTCTTCATTATAGGTTCTCTAGAATAAACATTAATCATTGCATTGATTAGAGTTCTTAAGTATTCAAAAATTATTTCATAATATTATTATAATTTAATTTTCCTGGTTCTTACTCAATCGAATTTCATATATCTTTCTACGTTTCTCTGAAATCTTCCTCTTCACATTCATATAATTTATCGATTTTCCTGATTAATGAGCACTCCTTTAGTTTCCAACTCCTTGCCATCTCAAAAAATATTTTTGTATGGATAGGACTTTTTCTTGATTCTTTGATCTCTTTAGATAGAAAGGTCTTTATATCTTTTAGATCTTTAGATCTTTAGATATAGGTCTAGTCATGTTATTCTGGGTTAAAGAGTATACATAGTTTAGTAACTGTGGGGACTTAGTTGTAAACTATTTTCCAGACTGACTGGACCAAACCATCAATTAGTGGCACTATTTTCCTGCAGACCTCAAACATTTGACATTTTCCCTTTTTGTCACTTTTGTCATCCTCACAATTCCTTTAATTTTCATTTTTCTAATTTCTAGGGATTTGGGACATTTTTAATAGTTAGATAAGGATCTTGAGAAATGTACTCAGTCTCTAAGGAAGGATGAAATAATTTTGTCTCTCTTCAAAGTTTTAAAGTTTGAAAATATAATTAAGTTCCTATTATAAACCAGGTGTTAGGGTTCAGGTATCAAGTTCATGCTCTTTTGCTGGATCTTCATTCAGGTTACACAAGTTAAAAGTAGATATCCCACAAGACTCTGTCCTGGGACCTTTTTCCTCTCTATACTATTCAGTTCCCATGGATTCAATTATTATATCTATGCTGATTTTTATAAATCTATTTATCCAGCCCCAATTTCTTTGCTGATCTCTAATCTCACATCTTCAATTGCTTATTGAATATCCCAAATTTGATGTCTCATAAGTATCTTAAACTCAATATGTCCCATATTGACTAACTTTCTCCCAAATACTCTATTCTTCCAGACTTCCCCATGAATGTTGAAGGTACTACCATCTTCCCAGTCAATCAGGTTCACATTTTAGATATTATCCTTTTTTCCTCACTATTTCTCACTTCCCTTAACCAATCATTGCCAAGGCCTATCAATTTTACCTTCATAACATCTCTTGCTTATTCCCCTCTTCTCTCCTAGGATGCTGCCAGTATCCTAGGACAGGCCTTTGTTACATCAAGCCTAGACTATTGCAATAGACTGGTGATTGGTCTTCCCTCCACAAGTCTGCCATATACTCAGCTACTGAAATGACCTTCCTAAAGCCTACATCTCACCATTTAGCCCCTTATTAACCTACTGCTAAACTCCAGTGGCTCTCTATCACATCCGTGATCAAATATAAAATCCTGTTTGGCATTCAAAACCCTTCATAACTCCCTTCCCCTCACCTTCCCAAGCGTATGCTCCTATACCTACTCTTTGATTTAGTGACACAGCCTTCTGAGCTGTTCTTTCAAAAAGACACTCCATCTCCCAACACCAGAAATTTTCACTGGCTGTCCTTGACTAGAATGCTCTCCTTTATACCTGCAGCTGCCCTCTAAAGCTTTAAAGTCTTAACTAAAATCTCACAGTCTACAGGATACTTTTCCTGTTTTCCTCTTAATACTAGTACCTTCTCTTTGTTGATTATTTCTAATTCATTCTATATATACCTTATTTGTACATAGTTAACTCTTTGGTTCAGAATATCCTTATCCTAGTATTCCAAGGTACTCCATAGAAGGATATGCTTGAAATTTAAATTTGACTCACATCTAGAGTCTCCACAAAGTGGGTGGAGGTGGGGCAGAAAGACATTACAATGTTCTAGTTATGGGATAGTATTTATTTTCTCCATACAAAGGAAATGGTAGATTCAAAAGGCTCTCACAAGTACATAGTGACAAAGACTTTAAAAAGCAGCAGAAATAAGCTGTTATATTCTTACAAGAGGTTGAAACTTAAATATCAGAAAGTAAAGCAGTTTACAAGATTACAAATTAGGCATTTTAATTTTAACCTGCTGTTGTTCAACCTTAGTCCTCTAAGAGGACCAATCACACCAGAAGGATGAAGTGAATTGGATTTAAGTGAGGCAAAGCTGTGCAAAGGCATTATTCTCACTGTCTCCTCCAGTCACCACAGTCCAGTGACAAGACTCCTACATTGATTCTCTCATGAAGGCAAACCAGGCATTCTTTGTCTCAATTACCTACCCTTTAACTAGTGGCTGCTGCTTCAGACAAATTGGGACCCAGGAAAGATCTTAGCTTAAAAATGACAAAGTTTCCTACTATATTCAAAGTCATTTCCAGTTACCTTAACATGTCTTGCCACTGAGCTTTTCATCTAAATTTTGTAAAGTCCATATCTTCTAGCTAGCTAGACCAAGGATTAAGCTCATTTTCCAGCCAGTGGTCATATACTTTAATAGCACTGAAGTGTTGCTAGGAAATCTTCCTAAAATGCAATGTCCCCTAAGGACCCAGGATCTTGGAATCTCTTGGGCTCAGAAGGTTGCTTTCAAGACTGGGCAGGTCTATTTTGTTTTGACCATTTAGTCAATTATGTTTAGGAAGGAACTCTTCCTCTGGAATTGCCAGAAACCTCTGTCTGTCAGCTCTAAAATGGAATTCAGTTCCAGATGCCAGATTCTTGATTCCTCTTGTTGCCTTGACTCCTGAATCTGTACTCTATCCTACCAGATGATACCATGTGTTTTTCTATAGGATGCCATGGCCAACAGGGGAAATGAGAGACTCCTCCCCATTCCACTCCTACTACCTCCTATCACCCTCTCTCTGCCCCCTTCTTTAAACCATATTTGAACCACCAATAAGTTCCCAGGGAATGAGTTCTTCCTCCATAACTGACTCTTATTAATTGACTCAAAGTAGCACTAACCTGTCTTTGATTCTCTTCTAGTCATCTTTGCCTTATGGCCTTGTAATTTTATCATACTGTTTATATTCTGTTACTGGTTTGTTTAGATAATTCTTTCATTTCTCTTTATCATGATATTTAGTAAAACTTTTCAATTTTGGTCAAAGACTTTCCTTACATTTATAATTGACATTTTAAAATAGCGGTTAAGAATTTTGAATTTGTTGTATTCTCCCAGGCAGTGTGACATTTACAAATTTTAGTTAGACTTGAGCCCTATCTGGCATAAAGCTTGGAGTCCACTTAATTTTAACTATGTATGTTTGATGGGTAAGTACATATAGCTATTTTGAGATATTTAAAATAACTTCAATGACCTGTGACTTCATGCATATATATACTCCTCCATGGATGCAAATCACAACTCTTTTATAACTTAGTAGAAGGTCATTCAGAATTATTGGGACAAATAAAGTCATAATTTTGCAACCAACCTGGTAACGAGCCTTTCTACATCTTTGAATTACATACATTTATTCTTGTCACCAGGCCCATTATTAAGCTTGGGAGAATGCTCTGCCTTTTGCTTCAAGAATCCAGTCATATCCACTTCAAGATGAGGCATTAATACTGGGTTTTATCAGAGACAGCATTTGGTAAAGACATTCTCTACAAAAGAAGATCTGGAACCATAGGGCAACTTAAATTCTTACAACTGTCTATGGGCACTAGAAGCTTAAATGATTTGTCCACATAGTCAGTATGTATATTCAACTCAAATGAGCTGACAAAAACTATTTCTTACTCCCTTGCTATAGTTCTTTCTTTCTTTTTTTTTTTTGCTGAGGCAATTGGGGTTAAGTGACTTGCCCAGGGTCACACAGCTAGGGAATGTTAAGTGTCTGAGACCAGATTTGAACTCAGGTCCCCCTGACTTCAGGGCTGGTGCTCTAACCACTGCGCCACCTAGCTGCCCCTGCTATAGTTCTTT
The DNA here is from genome assembly GCA_023553655.1 of Myrmecobius fasciatus. Lineage (NCBI taxonomy): Eukaryota > Metazoa > Chordata > Mammalia > Dasyuromorphia > Myrmecobiidae > Myrmecobius > Myrmecobius fasciatus. Next base: position 531,905 of record JAJPUD010000137.1, read on the forward strand.
CTAAAATTACTAATGAAGAAATTTATATATGGAATTTTAAATTAGGTAAAATAATTGTTTGGGGGATGTTAATAATCTCCCCAAATTATCAAATTAAAAAACTTTAAAAATTTTGTGTGATTAATATCATTAGTGAATTATTAATTTTAAAATTAATATAAACCTAAAAGCTATTTTGTTTGAAATTATGTGTGATAGTTATAAACTCTGAGGGTCCTTATTCCAAATCCTACTGATGAATTTGGTCTCCCAGGCAACATTAGCTACATCTTTCCCTCTAAAGATACTCCTCCAGGCAGTAGGGTATTTTTCTAATATTAGTTCAAGTTGCAATGCTAGTAGGCTCTCCCCAATAGGAATCTCCAGTATCTGTTAACATCTCCTAAATAATATCAATATCATTAATTGGCACTTTATGTCATATAACCAATGAACATAATTAGCTTTTACAACAAAGATATTTCCTGAGAAGATATAGCAAAAACTGAAATATAAAACTTCCCTTCAAACAAGGAATACCTTCCTATAATTTTCTTAGTTCCTGAGAACAGTAGGCTCTAACTTGAAGTAGTTGCTATAAAGCATTTGCCCTATCAGTTTCATTCCTGAATGAAATTCATAGCTTATGGATGAAAACACTCCAGAAAATGACATCACAGCTGCCTTATTGGGCTGGATTTAACAAGTTTCTCTCTGGTATAGACTCCAGTTCCTGAACCTCTGGGAGTTCAAACTGACCTTTCAAAGATCACAAGGTATCAGTTTTCTCCAATATTCCTTCATCTAAAAATAAGAAATAGACACCACAGAGAAGCAAGAGCCAGCATATGCATTCATGTGTCTTAGCCTGGATGAGAGAGAGCCTGTTACCCACCCATCCTCTACCCAGATGAGTTCATTCTCCTCATTTCCAATGCAAGCAGGGAGGAGAGAGACTAAGGCTAAGTCACTGCAACCCTTTGTATACACACCCAGTTCTGGTTCAGCAGTCAACCCCGAATCTCAATTTTCAAACATGGAAAATGGACAGGAAACAGTGCTATGATGCTGTGCATGTTCCAAAGTTCACAAGAAGGGAATGCCTCAGGCATAGCATGCTCATAAGGACTGGTCTCTACTTCCCTTTAAAAAAAAAGTTGGCAAATCAGCTGGGGTGCATTTTGAACACATAGTTCATGTCTCTAATCTAGAATATTTCTCTGTTATGGTGGAGAGATATGAGCATTTTTTAAAATTTAATACTCCTGTCCTACACAAGGAATTGTCTCAAACGAATACAGATCTTATATTATCTGATACATACAGAGGAAAAATCAAAATTGCCCTCAAATGCAGTTTTATAGCTTCAGCAAATAAAGAACATTAAAAAAAATATTGCATAGCTAGGCATGGTGATGCAAATTTAGGATTTCCTGCTACTATGTAGTTTGAGTCTGGTATATTCCTGGGATTTCTGAGCTTCAGTGGGCTAAACTGACCAGATGTCCATAGCAATATGATGAACTCCCAGGAGCAAGGGACTACCAGGCTTCCTAAGGAAGAGATAATTGGTTCAGGTCAAAAACTGAGCAGACCAAAGTTTCCCTGGTGATCATCAATGGGTTCTGGCAATGAATGGCTGATATACTTCTAGAATGGGTGAGACAGGGAGACTGAATCTTCAAAACCAAAACCAAGACCAAACAAATTATTATATTTAGTAATCAGCAAGGGACTGTCTTGGTTCTAAAAATGGTCTCCCCCAACTCAAAGGTAATAAAGAAAAAATAAGAGTGAATAAAATTTAGGTTCCCATCTCAAAGGAAATCCGACAGAATTTCCTAGAACAGTTGAGGCTCTCTCCTATGGTTTTTAAGATTTTGGCTCAAATTTTGTAGGAAACTTCTACAAGTGACCTGAGCTGGAGAAGAACATACCACACCAGAGCCACAGGACCATATCAGCTGTTTCTAGAGGAAGGGAGACTTCTACTTTTTCCCTTTTTCCCTTTGATCTTTTATCTGTAAGATCTACTTATCAAAGGGGACCACCCTCTTTGATTTTGTTAATATTATCAAAGAGGATTGCCCCCTTTGATTTTTGTCAAGCACTATACCTTTTTCCATTTTCTCTTTCACATCTCCCCTCATATGTCTCAAAAAACTCTTCATGAAGTGTTTGTCTTTGGTATGATTGCCTTTGATCTAAAAGAGATGGCCAAATGAACATCCTTTTCAGTGTAACAACCTGTTGGTCTTATTAATAAAATAATTAAATTGCCCCCTCCCCAAAAAAGATCTGGGGTCAACTGGCAGTTGCCCTCTAATTCTCTGATTAGAAACCAAACATATGTAGTTTGAAGTTTATAAAGCAACTTTGACTGGAGTGGTGGTAGTACAGGTTGTGGTGGGAGTAGAGAATTTTTTAAGTTTCAAATAATATTCCATCTTCCCAGTGCCCTCTCTTTTAAAATTATTTCCTATTTATCCTCCACATAGCTTCTTTGTATATATTTATTTACATATTGTCTTCCCCATTAGATTGTAAGCTCCTTTCAGGCAGAGGCTGGTTTTTGCCTCTTTTTGTATGCTTAGCACTTGGCAAGTGCCTGGAACATAGTTAGAACTTAATAAATGTTTCTTGATTGATTCCTCTCCTACTTCTTCTAAGCACCTCAAACTCATAAAGGGAGATTAATATTGTAAAATTCCTCTGGTTCTCTACAATGTAGAGAAATACAATTTTTCTTCAGAGATCTCTGAAACATATAGGGAATCCAACTAAAGGTCTAGAAAAATCTGTAGGTGTCCCCTTCTATAAGGAGATCCCCAAAATTCTCTGTGTCTCTAAAATGCTGTGGGGTACTTGGATTTGCTGAGTAGTTCCTAGCCACAGCAAGAACAATGGGAGTAGAATTCTACATGCCCCCAACAATAAGACAATTAGGCTTAGCATGAGAAAAGCAGGATCAGATAACCCTTGGACAAATGTGAGCCTTATGAAAAGGTTAAGCCCTTAGGGCTGATTACTTGGGGTTTCTAGGCCAGTACATAAATCTTTACTCCAGGTATCTCAAAATAAGGCTAGTAGTCTAGGCCTGTTTCAAAGCAGAAGAGAAACATGAATATTCATCAGCTAAACAGAAGAACTTCAGGAATGCAAAAAGCATGCTTTTCCTCTGCTAGTAAGTATTGTAGGTGTCCCTGAGTCTAAAACATCCCCTCAAAATGAAGTCACTTCATCTACTTATATACTGAATATATTGAGAAGTGTACCTAAACATTTTATATTGTATCTCAGTATGATAGAACAGAAATTCTCTCTATTTGGGGATGAAGGGGGAAAGGCTCCCTGAACTCATTTTAAGCAGACTACCTCTGTTCTAGAGTCACCACTTCCACATGTCATCAGTGAAAACGCCATGGGATTCAGGGTGAGAGGATGGAGGGTTTGCTTCTAGCTCTTACTGCCTACTTTTAGTGAATTCCTTTATTTGTGAAATGAGGGCATTGGATTCAATGACTCCATCTCAAAATCAATGGTCCTTTGACCCCTACTGTCTATTTTTCCATAAACTTTCATACTTGAAACTAGAAGCTTCCTTCTCTTTCATATGTCTATATATCTAACAACTTCTTCTAGCCAATCCCTAGCATGTCTCCATCTGTGTCATAAATTTTGTTGACTGATTAAACTAATCCAGATAGAAGGAGCCAACCCTGCTCAACATAAAACCTATGACATTTACTTATGTTGGTGAGTTGCATTCATACATTGCCTCATACATGAACCTTAAGAGTGACTGGAGTTTGGCCAAGTCCAATGATGACAAGAACCACTGATGACCCCTTCCCTTACTCCTAAAGGTCCTTATGCCTGAGGTTTGACCATGCCTCTCCTACACCTAAGATTCAGAGCTGGTTCTCTTTCCCCCTGTGTGGAGTGAGACCTGAATGCAGTCTTTTCCTGAATTCATTTTCCCTTGCCCCCCTGTTTTTCACTGCTCCTGAGGGTTTTATCTTAGACTTTGAGACATTTACTTTGAACAATGCAAAACCACTTCTGACTCTAGGGATATTTAAACCTGTTCCTCTCCACTAAGAAGCCTTCCTCAGCTGAGAAAGATTATACACTCAGACCAGGCTGGGTCTGGGGACTTTTTCTTACTATCCCTGGCTCTTTACACCCTCATCCTGATGTCCCAGTGAAAATCACTTAAAACTTAGGTTTGATTAAAGTGTCTCCAAAAGAGAGAATGGAAACACAATCTATGTTTAATTAAGTAGATCAAATACAGGCTATTTATTTTCTTTGTAGAAAAGAATTCCTTACATACATATGTATATATACACACACCATGACCACCATTCAATAATTCAAGGTGTACCTTAAACAAAAAAAAAAGCAACAGTTATTTTTATACTTGCTTGGGAATTTGATACTTAAATGTGAAAACATTTTGGGAAACTGCTGAATTGGAATTTTACTTTCATCTCAGATGTGCACTGTCTAAATAATTCCTTCCAGGTCTTCTGGTGGTTATCCTGGGCTGGTGGTTGTCTTCAATTAGGGCTATAATAGTTGCTGGTGGGTCTTTGTGGAGAACAGTCAAAATTGTCTGAGACCATAGAAGTTCCCAACTTCTTGGACTGACTAGGTTATTTCTGAATGGGACAGATTAGATGAAGCTTTCTCAGTATTGATACTGGGCCTGGGTCACATGATCCTATACCTAGAGTGGGAAGGTGAGGCCTTGGGGCTCAGGTTTCAGGAAGTCACATGATCCCTATTCCCAATCTTAGACCCTAGGTTACAAGTAGTTCAGTGGTCTGAAAACTAGGCCCTCAAGTCACACCCATGGGAAGTGACATGACCCACAGGAGGTAGACAGCATTGGTGACCATTAGTCAAGGAGGGTTGCTTCCTTTTGGTCTATCCAATGAAGGGGTTTGGGTCTTTTGCTTTTAACTTTGGACAAGGTGGAAGCAGGCAGATTCTAGGAGCACAGAGTTGAGTTGGGATGGCTTCCAACTGTGTCTGGGCCTCTCTCTGCAGGGATTAAGTAAATACTATCTCTTTGTACCTGAAGCTGTCTCTGATTAGTTAATTTGGGAAAGGGGGTCTTGTACCCATCCCACACATTTCTAAGGTTGAAAATATCCATTTCAAGGGCACTGTTCTGGTACCTATACTCAGGAAAGAACCACAAAGCAAAAGTAGCTAAGATTTTGAACTATAGTTTTAATCTAATCTAGGACTACATATGTGCTAGCTGCTCCATGAAAGTAATTTGTCATTTTTAAACAAACTGTACCTCCAATTCTCTCTCTCTCTAGGGTTTCCAGAAATCCTAAGGCAAGGCATATGGGAAGAGAGATTGCCAGAAGATAGAATCACTCCCTTTAAGGTTCACTGAGTGGGTTCTCCTGCTCAGGGGCCAAACCTCCTGATGCAGACATACTTAAGAAAGAACCAATAAAGTGATTTCTCAGTATCGCCAAAATACATAAACCTTCAGCATTGGCCAATACATGTCCTCAAGAATTGCTGTAGAAATTCAGCTCATGTTTTATTGGATGGCCCTTGCAGGCCCATCCTCATGCACATTTCATGAAGCATACTCCAATTTAGCCATTGCTACTTTTTGTATGAGTTAATATGTGGCATAATGAAGGCATTGCCTGTTCAATATTTTGTGAAACCTTTTAAGTCTACAATTGGTATGAATTAACACACTTGGTAACTGGGCATGCTGTTTTTGTAAGTAATTGCAATTTCAAAATTTCCAATTAATAAAATTAGCTTGTTATGCTTTCAGTTTATACCATGTCACACTAAAATATAATATTAACAGAGGCTCAAATCTTATAATATTGTTTTATTTCCATAAGATTCTCAAGATTTCACCAATATTTTCAATGTTTCTATCATCTGACACACAAAGACAATTAATTAGAAAAAACAAGTCTTTCATCAGTGTTACTAATAATCTGATGAATCAAAAAATAAAGTATTTCATATATACTTTATATGAAGCATATAACCACATAAAGGGGCAAAAATATGAAATAATCTTTTTCTCTTACTCTGAAAAGGGTTGTGAGGGTTAATTAGTTAACATTTGAAAAGTGCTTTGTGGATTAAAAATGCTGCCTAAATGCTAAAATGTCATCGTTTGCAACAAAAGATCAAGTTTGAAAGAACACATTAAGCATATTTAACAAAGGAATTATATTTCATTGGATTTCTTTTACTCTTTTAGCTTTTTAGAAACTTGCCATTAGAGTTTATTCCCCTAAAAAGATCAAGTTGATAAAGCACTCACTGGAAGTCTGTGGATGGCTAATCAGATGATTTATGGTGTAGCTTTGAATCAGCCACCTAACAGCCTCCAAGTTCTTCAATATTCTTATTAGTAATATGAAGATAATGTCTAACCTCTACCTACTTATTGCAGATATGAAAATGAATAGTACTTTTCTAATGCAATTTGAATTTCTTAAGATGTCAGATATAATAATAACTATTATTCCTGTGATGTATTTCCCGCACCTGCATAGTGAGGGAGATATAAGATACTGTGTTGGTGTGAGGAAGTTTTTTTCAGTTACATTGTTTGTGAGAATAGGATAGCATTCTTTTCCTGAGCAGATAAGGAAAGAGAAAACTGGAAATAGACGAATTATAGAATATTAGAACTTGAAGTCACCTTAGATCATATAGCTAAAGTTTCTTTCTTTTTTCTTACAAAAAGAAACGAAAGACCAGTTGTTCAGTCACGTAGCTAGTAGCAGTTGTTTCAGTAAGCCAAGACTGAAACAAATGGAAAGACTAATTGAAAAGACTGAGATATTCAATGGTTAATGTACTGTTCAAAGATGATATGTTTTTCTATGAATAGTGGAAGGCTGATAATGGATTAAAGATGCTCAGGGTTTCTTACACAGAGCAGGACATATATATATAATTAAATATACAAAACTAAAGAGTTGAGCACGACACACACATGCATTGAGAGAGAGAGAGAGAGAGAAAGAGAGAGAGAGAAAGACAGAGAGAGAAACTCAAAAACATAAAAACCAAATAATGAAACAAAAACAATCTTTAACTTGGATATAACTCCTTTTTTCCCAAGTGGGTTTGTTAGTCAGAATGATCAGATTGTATACTCAAATTCAAGGACCATCTCAGTTCCAGCATCTTGATATAACCATGGCACAATTGCAACCAATCTTGCAATTGGATAATGATAATAAAGGTAGAATTTTGGAGTTGTAGAAGATATTATGTCTTGGCCTTAAAATTGTTGCTGTTCAGTCACTTTTAGTCGGACCCAACTCTTCGTGAACTCAGTTTGGGTTTTCTTGACAAAGATATTGAAGTGGCTTGACATTTTCTTCACCAACACATTTTCAAGATGGGAAAATTGAAAGAAATAGGGGTAAGTGACAGCTAGTAAATGTCTGAGCTTGGATTTGAACTCAGGAAGATGAGTCTTCCAGATTCTATGCTCAGCACTCTATCCACTTTACCATCTAGTTGTCTAACTTTAAAATAGCTGCATGCATGGTAATATAAATCTTTAGAATTTATAGATTAACCTTCATAGTATTGTACATAGCACTGTACTTCATAGAGTAGTCTTCATAGAATTGTACTAGTCCATTAGATTGTGAACTCCTTAAAGGCAGAGATTATCTTTTGACTCTTTTTATATCCTAAGGCTTAGCACAATGCCTGGCATTTAGTAAATGGTTAATGATTATTTATTGATTGACCAGAAATATCAAACTTGTGACCTTCATCACTCCCCCTAAAATTCCCATATGTGTAAATGAAATTAAAATGTTATTGGGAAATGTTTAACAAAAACACCTGAAAATATAGTACAACTAAGATAATGTTAATTTATAATTTTCTAAGTCAATATGTGACCTGCAGGTAGTTTCTATTTGAATTTGACACTACAGCACTATACTATCAAAGTAGAAGAAAAGTAGAGAGCTTAGTTCTTGCCACCAAGAAACAGCAATTAGTTTTGAAGAGAAAAATAATAATAGTAATATTTATAGCCCTTGAAGGTTTGGAAAGATTTATTTAAAGTTTTTCTCATTTTATCTTCTCTGTTCTTCTGTTATTTTTAATCCTCATTTATGTGGAGGATGGTTTATGAACCTGAACTTGGGAATGTCTTTTATTTTTATTTTTAAGTAATATTTAACTTTTATTTTTGCTTTTGTTTATGGAGAAAGAAATTAAAACTTTGGAGGAAGTAATTTTTTGGCTCTCACTTTCATCTGTCAAATGGGATTGGACTCCATGCCTTCTAAGATCTTTTCCAACTTTAAGTCAATTTGTATTTATCCAACCCTGGGAGGCAGGTGTTATCCCCCCTTTTTTTGCACATGAAGAAACATAGGTTAAGTGACTTGCCTGGAGTCACACAGCTAGTTAGGGGTTAAGGTCAAATTTGAAATCAGGTTCAAATTATCCAAATCAGACTTTGACAGATCAGTCAAGAAGCATTTAAGTACTTATGTGCCAAGTATTATGCCAAGTACTGAGAATACACATGGAGATAGAAAGAATTTTTACCCTCAACGTGTTTACATTCTAATGGGGGGAAAACAGCACATAAAAGGGAGCTAAAAAGAGTGTGTGTGTGTGGGGGGGGGGTGGCAGCCTACTTTGGCTACAATAGAGAAAGTCCTATTAGTTACCTAGTATTGATTGCATACAGACTGAAGCATGCTATGTTTCACCCTTTCCTTATACCCCTCTCCCTTTTATTTGAGCCTTGTACACAAAGGAAGTCAGGAGGGCTGCACCTAGTAGGATACAGACATTCTTTTTCAATTGGAAAGTCTGGGAGGAACTGACTAATGGAAAGTGAGACCAGGAGGAGATGGGTACTTACAATACTGTCCAAGGCTGTTGCTCAGGCTCAAATGAGATAATTGTGGAGCACTCAGCGCAATGTTTGGCACACAGTAAACACTATATAAATTTTAGGTAATGTTTAATCTTCTTAATCTTAATTTTAATCTTAATCTTCTAGTCTGGACATCCAGATAAACACAGTAATTTGGATAATCTGTGAAGGAAGCAAAAAGAAGCCACATATCTTAAAATCCCCATGTTTGTGATTTGGGGAAAAAGAGTTTTGCTCCTAACTTGGAAGGGTAAAGTTTAATGTATTCAGACTTAAAGTTACAAGAGATTGCCCAAAATATAAAATATTTCACCTTTGTCTTCATTGTAAAGATTTTCTTTTCCCTGTGAAGGTGGCAGTATCTTTTTTTCCCACTGGTAACACCTTTTATAAATTTGTATAAATGAATTGCTAGTCTCAGTGCTTAGGAATGTATACATATCCCAACACCAACTTGTAAATGTATGAGTTTTCTGGAATTAAATTACATCATTACACCCACATAAATATGTAAACTTCCACTCTGCATTTATTTAACACAACCAAAACCTACTTACAAAAACATCCTTTGTTCCATTCTCTTTCCATGATATGGTATTGTTTAGAGAAAATTTCAGGTGTAAGTCCAAAAAATAGAGGATTTAAAAAATGGACCCATTCTCTTCCTTACCCCTGCCAGGATCTCCATTTGTCCATTTGTAGCCTTAGAGAAACTACATTCTATGAGGAAACTCCACGGCCAATAGAGAGAAGCAGTTCCATACAGTACTGCAAGGAGATAAAAGGCATTTTTTATAAGCTCATGTGACCATTGGGAGTGGACCGGGAGGCTATTAAGAAGTTCAGTAGCTAGAGCACTGGACCTTGAGTATGAAAGAACCGACTTCAAATCCCGCCTTAGCCACTTACTAGATATGTGATCCTAAGCAATAGCTTAAACTCTCTGCTTTAATCCACTGAAAGATAAAATGGCAAAACATTCTAATACCTTTGCCAGGAAAACCCCATGGACAATATGGGGTCTGGAAGAGTCAGAAACGACTTAATGACTGAACAATGACTGCTCGGGCAGAATTTCTTTTTTTCTCTTTCACTCTTGCTTCCCTCCATTTTGCCATCAAAGGACTCTGTGGGAACTCAGCATTGGGAAGTAAGCCCGGGACAAGCTACCACTGCCCACTGTTTCCCCAGAAGCAAGCTGGTCGGAGAATAGTGTTACAACCTATGTTAAGCGTGAGAGAAGAATCCTTTATTCAGCAATTCTTGTGAGAAATGGATGTACTCATAGATCAGACACACCGGGTACTCCGAAGGAGTGAACTTTATACTGGTAGCAGGTTCTTTACTCTGTCCTTCAAGATTTATATTGGTCACATTTACAGTCAGGATTGGTTACAATTGGTCGGATTCACCCATCCTAATAGCAATTCCGTTGGATTACAATCAGAGTTACAATTGGTGGGAAGGAATAGCAATTAGGTTGGATTACAATCAGTCACAATTGGTCGGATTTACTATCTGAATAGCAATTAGATTGAATTACACTCCACTCAAAAAGTCTTATGCTTTATCACTTTCCATAGCTGGTTCGGGTAGGTTTAACCCTAACCCCCCATTTGTCAAGAATTTAGTTGTCTAACCAGTTCCTTAACTCATAGGTGATTGGAGATATCTTAAGATATTTCACCTCCCCCTTATCCTGTTCTAACAATATCTGTGGAAACCCAATTTCTCATACTTCTCATAATATACACATATAACGCAGGTGCTAGGCTGTGCCTCTGAGTATAGTATAGTCTGGTTTAGCCCATAGTCTGTGGAAAGGAGGAGTCAAAGCAATGGGGCTGTGGGCAGGAAACTAAGAAGGAAACACAACGGGGGAAGCAGAGCTGAATAATGATCAGTGACCTTTTCAGTTCTGAGGTGTGGTGATCAGGCCTTCCATTTTCCTGTAACAGAAACAAATGGATTCCTTTGGAATTTTGCAGGTCTTTTTTTACTATCCCTGAAACCAAAGAAATTAAATAGAAACTATCCCTGAAGCCTGAAAAGATTAAATAGAATACAGGCAGAACATTAGTGAGAAACTGGATATTGTGAATCAGTGAAAGTTGCATTACAATTAGTTGCAAAAATGGTTTTCTGTATATAATTGATATTATATTGGTTGAGTGGAAGAGGGGTGGGAGGAAGAAAGACAATTTGGAAGTTAAAATTTTTAAAAAAAGAATGTTAAGAATAAATAAATAAAAAACAATTGCAAAAGAAGCTTTTAGTCGTTTCTTATGGAAACTTTCTCATACATTTCTATTCTTGTCAATTATAAAGAGCTTTATTTTTATTTATTTTTTTACTGTACTTGACTTGAATAGACTGCAAAGAAGGCACTAAACTGATCTAATTTTTTTTTAACATAGTAGTTATTAATTACAGGTGGTCATAGGTTTGTTAAAGCAGAAATTGACTAGGATGTCAAAACAGTATGTTCTACCCATTTTTATACAACAAAAGCTAAGGTCATTTGAATGGAGGTATATGCTGTTTTATTTAATTCTATAATTAACAATTAGTCATTTGGTTGTTTTAATACCTGGTTGTTTAATGAATAAACAAGTTTTACTTTGCAGATGACCAGAAGTAGGGACAGAGAACAAACATATATTAAGTGCCTATTATATGCCAGGCATTATATTAAGTGCCTTACAAATATCTCCTCTTTTGAAACTCTTGCTTTTCCTGGAATCTAATGGCCAATGCATAGGTTTTCTCCAACAGGGTAAAACATATTTAAGTTTCTTATTATAAATGTTGCTATGCCAACTGCTGCAAGGGGAACCTTTGACTACTAGGTAGAAACTGAAAAATGCATGGTGCAGTAGAATAAGTGCTGAATTTGCAGTAAAAGGATGCTTTACAATCCTATTTCTTTCATTACAATAGTAACTTTGTTATCAAGGAGAAGTCATTTCCTTCTTAAAGTCTACTTATCCCGTTAGGTTGCAAACTCACTGAGGGCAGGGATTGTTTTTGCCTCTTTGTATACCCAGTGCTTAGCATAGTGTCTGACATATGTTGTTGAGTTGTGTCCTACTCTTTGTGATTCCCATTTTGGGGCTTTCTTGGCAAAAATACTCTAGCTCATTTTACAGATGAGGAAATTGAGGCAACCAGGGTTAAGTGACTTGCCCAGGGCCATATAGCTAGTATATGTTTAAGGCCAGATTTAAACTCATGACAATGAATGTTCTTGATTCTAAACCCAATGCTATATTCTCTGTGCCATCTGGCTACCATTAACAGACACATAATAGGTTTTCAATAAATGTTTATTTATTGATCCATAACATAAAGGATTTGGGTCATATGACCTTTGAGATCAGCCAATTAACATTTATCCAGCACCCACTATGTGCCAGGCACTATGCTAAGTAGTGAGTCTACTGAAGGAGGTGTTTTTATTTAAATTTATGATCCCATGTATCTAAATACAAATTCTGCTTTCAGCTCATTTAGAATATCTGCAGACTAATTCTACTAAACTTGGAAGTTAAAGCTGGAAGTAGTGTTTGGCATGGATGAGCAAATATATTTTTCCTGATGACTATCCCTTATTTCTTCTTCATATTTTATACTGTATAAAGGCATTCATTTTAATCCTTCATATTATTCCTTGCTTATCTCCCTTACCTCTCAAAAAGATGCTACAGAGTGATGATAAACCAGGTGATTTTTATACTCAAATTTGTTTATTTTATTACTCAAAACCAAACTAATTGACTGATAGAAAGCTCTCTTCTATTAAATTGTTTATCCCTTTACTTAAATCTTAAACCAAACTTCAGTTCTTTATTCAATAGCTGTACTTTTTATATTAAGTAGCTGGCTTGGTTCAATATAACTTTTATGCAATTACAAACTAATTACTCAGGAAACTCTAACCTTGACACTAATTATTTCCATAAATTATTCAGTTTATTATGTTTACCTCTTAAATTACCTTTTTTCCACAAGAATTTTTCCTGCTTTTATCAGGCTAAGTCCTTTAAGGCCAGATAGGATTAACATTATTACCTGGCAAAATGGGCAAGTCTCTCACTCTCCTGGAAGTTTACTTTACTACTTTAAAGTTACTACTTTAGCAAAGACACTTGTGTTAAAATGCAAACCCTAAGTAGGAAGAATTAGAATGGAAGCTTGTTGAAGGCAGGGCTCATATGATGAGGGCTTAATAAATACTTTTTCAATTATTCTTTCATAAAATTTTATTATGTCTTTGTCTTCTAAAAAAAACTTTATCCAATTTACTTCAGTGCCTAGAGGGCATAGGAAGGACTTTTGATTTGGAGGGAAGGTGTCAGTAAAGTTCTGAATACAGGATACTAATACAGGATTTGGTTTCAATAACATTTCCATTTAATATTTTTAATACGTTTAATTTTTCTATATGTCCTCAGGAAAGGGCAATCAAAATTCCTTTCCATTTGTGTAAAGAAAATATTATTTCTATTCTTATTTTCTATATTCTCTATTTAAATGGATCATAGCATAGTACTTCACAAATAGCAAAACCTTAATAAATATAGGGTGATATGATTTAGCTGGAAGGCTCTTTGTAAGTGGCAGAATACTCAATTCCCTATTTGATTAAGTCCTTTCCCATTTCTAAGGTCTCCTTCAGCCTACCTAGCCAGAAATCCCCAAATATCAACTTATTCTTTTGAATTAAAGCACTGATACATTTGTTAAAAATGAAAATATATGTGGGAGGGATCAAAATATTAAAACCTTGAAGATTTGGAATTTTTATTTTTGTTTTTTGCTTTTGTCTTTACATTCCATCAAGCACTGTGTAGTGTGGATGTCAATCAATCCACACAAACTGGTAAAAGTCTATAATATGCCTGGGGCTACTTCAAGCACTAGTGATAAAAAAGACAAAATGAAGGAACTCCTCAAGTATCTTATATGTAGTCAGAGCTTAATAAATGTTGGTAGAATTGAATAGAATTGAACAGGACATTGTAGTGGCACCTGAAAATGCTAGAAAATAGCTAATTTTCAATCATCATCTCTTCTAAAAGGGCTGTGTGGCATGGGTTATGCTAAAGTGTGATGTGTATAAGAGGAGAGAGGATTGTTGATTAGTTTAATTTTCCATTCCTTTCCTCACTCCCTAAAACTCCTTATTGAATCTATCAGTATTTTTTGAGTACTGACTTTGTGCCTATTTCTACTACTATTATTGATCTATTACATACATATATTTTAATGTACCAATTATTTCTCTCCCTAAATTTTATTGCATAAACTTTCCCTCCCCAAACCCTATGAAATAGGTATAGCAAGTATTATAAACTCTTTAAAAGATAACCTGAGGCTCAGTCTTGCCCAAACTAATAAGTGGCAGAGCCATTATTTGAACCTAGATTTTCAGATTCCAAAAATAGTACCCTTTCCACTGCTACCAAACTAATTAGAGACACCAAAGAAGAAACCGAGACAGTTTGGAATTTTGGAAACCATGAATTTATGACCTAACTGGGAAAATATAATTATAAAAACCAATCAACTTATAGTCAAGGTAATGTACTAGAGATCACCATTATAAGCAAATAACTTAATTTCTAATTTTCCAGACTTCTTGTATATTACCTAGACAACCTTTCTCCCTTACCTATACTCTTTTAGATCTAACTTCAAAATAGGAATTTTGCAAGTTAACATTCTTGCTTTCCTCCATAACAGAACTATGCCTCATCACATCGTCTCTTGATTTCCCCGACTTTCCTTCAAGACTCAGCTCACAATTTCACCTTCTACAGGAGCCTTTTTACTAGTTCTCCCTAGTTCATCTTTGCTGATGCCTTTTCCTTTCAGATAATTTTCACATATTCCTATATATATCTTGTAGGTACTTAGATGTTATCTCCCCCTTCAGATTCTCCTTGAGAACAATGTCTATTATTTGACTTTTTTATTTTTTCTCCCCTAAACCTTAACACTGTATCAAGTATATTTCTTGTTGTTCAGTCATTTAGTTGTGTCCAATTCTTCATGGTCCCATGAACCATACTATCTAATTTTTTTGGCAAGAATATAGGAATGGTTTGCCATTTCTTTTTCCAGTATAGAAGTACCCAGCTTGTATTAAGTGCCTAATAAATACTCCACTTTCCTTTTGCTGCTCAGCTGGGTTTCAATCCATAGAATAAGAGATCCCTCCCAGGATAAACTGATTATCTCTGGTCATTATCATACATTTAATTCAATCTAGCTTTGGCTATTCAACACTTTCACTCCTCCCTCAGTTACTCCCTCTTCCAATTGGAGGGCTGGAGGGTAGAGCATTAAACTCCTCCAAAAGCTGTCCTATATATAACCCTGGATTTAGATTCTCCAGCTCACTCTCCATTTTCTATTTGCTGCTCTGTTTGGTTTAAACTCCACAGAATAAGATAACTACTGTTTTCCCCTTCCAGCTTCCTCTTTTGTGTTGTATTCTCCTATTGGAGCAACTAAGTGGCACAGTGGATAGAGTGCCTGATCTGGAATCGAGGAGTCTTGATTTCAAATGTAACTTCAGACACTACTAGCTGTATGATCCTGGGTAAGTCACTTAACCTGTTTGCTTTAGTTTTATAATTTGTAAAATGAGATAAAAAAAGAAATGACAAATCATTCCAGTATCTTTGCCAAGAAAACCCCAAGTAGAGTCACAAAAAGTTGGATAGGAACTGAAATGACTGAATGACAACATTCCTCCATGAGATTGTAAACTCCTTGAGGTCAGGGAATGTTTCTTTTACTTATTTTTATCCCCAGCATTTCATACATGTAGTAGGCACTTAATAAATATGTATCATATTATATTACATTGTATTTTATTACTTGTTGACTAATTCATTTTGTGGGAATGGAAACAGTCTATACCAATTCTTTTTTTTTTTTTTTTTTTGCTTTTTGCTGAGGCTTGGGGTTAAGTGACTTGCCCAGGGTCACACAGCTAGGAAGTGTCTGAGGCCAGATTTGAACTCAGGTCCTCCTGACTTTAGGGCTGGTGCTCTATCCACTGCGCCACCTAGCTGCCCCTATACCAATTCTTAGACTACCTTTTTTTATACTGTAAAAAGGACTCTTAGAGAGTTGCCTAATCTCATGGGATTAATGATTGCCCTAATTTTATAACAAGTTAGAGCCTAAATGTGAACCTAGATCTGAGTCCAGTTAAAGTTAATTCAATAAGCACTGATTTGTGCATTAGGTAAAGAGAATGCAAACATAAAATACTGCTTGCCCTAAAAAGCTATATATACATACACAATAAATGCAAAGTAATGATGAGGGGGAGAGTTAAATAAATAATAGCAAATAGAGAAATCAGGAAAGAGTTGTAGAGCTGGCTATTGAACTAAGCCTTAAATGAAACTGGAGGCCATCAGGAGGTAATGAAGAGAGAGCACCCCAGGTCTGAGGGACATCCTGGTAAAGGCTCAGACTCTTCATTTAGCATGCTCTATATACTATAGCATAGGAATCCAAATAGTATGGTAGAAACAATTAGAAATCAGGACAGTGGAGTCCAAAGCTTTGGGGTGCTAGGTGGCACACTGGGTAGAGCACTGGATCTGGAATAGGAAAGACATGGAATTAAGTTCAAATTCTGCCTCAAACACTACTAGCTGTGTTCCAGCTTTAACTTTTGTCTGAGTTTCCTCATCTATAAAAAGGGGGTAAAAATAGCACCTACTTCCCAGAGTTGTTGTGAGGATCAAATGAGATAGCACTACTTCTTATTAACAAAGGGATGCCAGTCTGGTTCAGATGAACATCGTTCATCTGAATAAGGTGAGATCAGTATAAATTGAAGTCATCAAGGAGGGTTTTAATGAGACAGGAAGGTTGCCCAAAATAATAGCCATTGAGGACCAAGAATTCCCTCCTCCACCACCCACACCAAAAAATCCTTTGCTGCCATATAGTACTAATTCCTGGAGAGAAAGTGATTTCCTTAAAACAGTTAAATAGTTCGTGTTTCCTCCCTAAACTGTATTTGGCAATTTTCTAAAACACAAGACACAAAGTTCATTGGCTATTCAATGTACAAGAGCATACAGACCTAGGGAGAAAAGATAACAAAGATACTTTCATCCATGTCCTGATTGCATCAGTCGGCTAGCTATCCAGTCAAGTGTGGGAAGTGAGACAGAAGAGAGCCATTAAGGATCTTACCCTCTTTGCCCTAGACCTTATGCTTTTGCCCAGGCACAAGAATGAAAACCAGTAATTGACTAGCTCATAATACAAATGAACAAACAGATGAGGCAGAAGGATTGTGACTTGCTAAAGGCACTGCAATGAGTCAGCCTCTCAAATTTGAAGTTGGAGTGTTTTATCCATTTTACTCTCATGCTATGCATTAGAAATGGGCTAAGCCGTTTGAAATGTTTGATATTGTACACAGGAAGGTTTAGGGAAAGAGACAAATGCAATGGGAATTTGCAGTTTGAATTTTTTGATTCAAATGAATATTTGCCCTGCCCTGCCCTGCCCTTCCCAATCACGATGGCTACCATTTCAAATAATTCCACTTCTTATAAAGGATTTCACTTCTGTTGTGAAACTAGATTTTATGTTTTCTAAGCTCAGTTAGCTTATGCAGATGTCTTGAGCCCATCATTGGAATTAGACTGTACCATCTAAATTGGGTATTCCCTTTTTCTGAAGTCAGAATGGGATGCTGAGTGTTTTCTATAAGGTTATGTTCATTGTGCTTTCTTTAATGAAGTTGGTCTCACAAGAACTAAAGAATTTCTAAGGCTAATTTTTTTTTCTTACAAACTTTTGCCTCTGAAAAGTCTGCCTTCTACTACATGTGCAATTCATAAAGTAGAGAAACAACTAAGGACTTTTAATAAGGACTTTGTCCCACTGTGCTAACATCTAGAAAGAACATTCCTTTTCCTGTCAAACTTAGTCTGGCTTTGTGACCAAGATGGTCATACCCTCTTTTATCCTATCATTGCATATTCTGTTTGCCTCTCTCCCTTCCCCAAGTAGTTCCTCAGCCCATTTGTACCTAACCTGAAGAGTCTGTCTGTCCCAACATCCAAAAGAAATTCATCAACAAAATTTGTCCTATGCACCCAGAATTCCCAGTTATAGTTCTGACTGGCATATGGGATAATTTTTACTTGTCATACCACCTTTAAAAAAATCTAGGAATCTATATAATCTGGTGACAATTTTTTTTTTTTTTTTGCTGAGGCAATTGGGGTTAAGTGACTTGCCCAGGGTCACACAGCTAGGAAGTGTTAAGTATCTGAGACCAGATTTGAACTCGGGTCCTCCTGATTTCAGGGCTGGTGCTCTCTGCCATCTAACTGTCCCCCAAATTTTTAAAAAGATAATAAAAATGGAATTACAAAGCATGATATGGAGATCAATAACTGTTATTTTCAGTGTACATTGATAAAGTGATGGAGATATATAGAAATAAATGAGAAAACTGTTCAAAGTTACTGGTGTGTCAAGTTATTTTATAATAATTGTTTCCAGTTAGTTAAAGGAACAGAGAAAAGAGGCTAGAAGTAAAAATTATATCTGAGACTGAAAAAAAGATGTGTAAAAGGGTTTTTTTTTTTAAAGATATTGAGGGATAACTAGATGGCACAATGGATAAAAGCACTGGCCCTGAAATCAGGAGGACCTAAATTCAAAACTGATCTGGATACTTTAATATTTCTAGCCGTATGACCCTGGGCAAATCATTTAATCCGAATTGCCTCACAAAACAAACAAAAAAAAAAAAAAAGAAAAAGATATTGAGAATTTGAAACTCTGTTCTAATATGATTCAGCAGTCAGTGTAATTGGCAAATGCCTGGCACCTACCTTATCAACCTCAATAATTTTTTAAAAAATCATTCAGACTAAAATGTTTTTTCATAATTATTGTGTTATTTTGTTCAATATATTTTCCTAAGGTGTGATTTACTTAACAAACTTGGTAAAAATTGTCTAAACCTAATTATTATCTTCAAAATGGAATCTAGAAGTTAGCTATTAGTAGCTGAAGACTGAAGATTTCTTTTAA
Organism: Myrmecobius fasciatus; assembly: GCA_023553655.1. Classification (NCBI taxonomy): domain Eukaryota; kingdom Metazoa; phylum Chordata; class Mammalia; order Dasyuromorphia; family Myrmecobiidae; genus Myrmecobius; species Myrmecobius fasciatus. The sequence continues at coordinate 550,908 of JAJPUD010000137.1, forward strand.
AGTAAATCTTGAGTCCAGCTCAAATATTAGTTTCATAAGTAGATGAAACTGTTTTGCTATTATAAAATGCCTTCTTAGTGACAAACAAAACAGCTATCAACAAAAAGATGGATATGTCAGATGCCTGGATGAATCAACAAGAGAACATGTCACCTCTTTTTTTGTAAAATAAAATCAAAGGTAAAAATGGTTTTTCCTAAACTGTTTATAATGATGAATTTTTACTTGTGGAATTCATTCAATCAAAAAACATTTATTAAACATCTACTATGTTTATTTTACATTTATTTATTAAACATCTACTTTTAAAAATTTAAAATATTATTTATTTAATTTATTACTAATTTTTATTAATTTATTAAACATCTACCTAAGTAGATCTTAAGTATTGGGGATATAAAAAGAGGCAGAAAATAGTCCCTGCTCACACTCAAGGATCTTACAATCTAAAGGAATTTCACTTTAAATCATTCTTTACTTATTGAAGGTTTGGTTATTTTGATAGAGACAATAAAATGATTTAAAAACCAGTAAATAATAAGACATACATCCAATGAGTTATTTCATATTCTCTTCATTAGAGAGTTAACAAAAGTCCTTCTAATGGCATCCTGCTATATTCCTTGTCTTTGATCCAGTTGGCTCTGGAGGAGAAAATCAGACTGATTTTGTACAGTCCACCATCACTTAAATACAGCTCACTTACATGTCCGCGATATCACATTCCTGATGCCATGATCATCTTCAAGAATGGACAAACAAGGACATTACACATACATACATATGTAAATATATGTGTGTATATACATATATACACACATAGACCTACAGACCCACACACATACATATATAAATGCACACACACATACCCATATATTTCCTTTCCATATATATTTATGTATTATATATATTTTTCCATATATATTTCCTTTCTCTTTCAGTTATGGAGGGCCCAGCAATGCTTCCTCTATCTTGTTATTATTGTCTCAGAGTGGCTTAGCTGGTACCTCATAAAATCACTATAAATGCCATAACCAAAGCTATCTCTAAGGTACAGTAGATTCAGGTGTTCACCCATGTTCCTACATTTTGGGGATTAAATGGAGTTTAATTATTTTGAGGACTGTGTAACAGGAATTGTGGGTAGTGACACGATAGAGAAGAAAGAGGTTTACTGAACTAAGAAAACCCCAATGTTCATACCCCAAATAGTCTACATATAAGGGTGGGTGCTCATAGGTCTAAGGAGTAGTGATAAGTTGCCTAGCAACAAATCTCCATTCCTTTTGTACACACACCCTCTAGCATATCTTTTGGCGTTTTGTGACATCTCTATCTTTTTTATTTTCCTTCAAAAAAGCTTACTTTAATTAGATTTCATTTTTGTAAAAATGAGAGGGAGGAGAAAGTGAGAAATCCAGTGATTTTTTTCCCCCCAAGGCCCTAAGGATGACCACAACTGTAATTATTCTTAAATAAAAATTTTTATTGATGCTTTTTTGTTATCACTTACCAATTACTTTCTTTCTCCCAGTAGAATCCTCCTTTGTAACAGAGATATGGTTAAGCCAAACAAGGTAAAATGTTTAAAAACATTCCCATTTCTCAATCTACAATTTATTATACTTTTGCTAAAAGGAGGAAGGCATATTTCACAAATAGTGTGTAGGAGTCAGTTCATGACTACATTGACCTGAGTTCTGGTATCTTTTAATGTTTTTCCCTTTTATATTTGTAGCAATTGTGCAAATTGTTTTCATTATTTTGTTTACTTCACTTGTCAACAGTTTATAAAAGTCTTCTTAAATTTTTTTCAATTCTTTATATTCATCTTTTCTTACAGCATAATAATATTCCATCATATTTATGTGCCAAAATTTGTTCAGTCATTCACTAAATGATAGATAACTGCTTTGCTTCCAATATTTTTGCTACCACAAAAAGTGGTGCTATAAACCTATAGAAAGGATTTCCACTCTATGTGTGACCTCCTTGGCATATGTAATCCCAGTAGTGTCATGGCTGGTGCCCTGTCAAGTGCTTTGGGTAACAAGAATAGCCGTGGTGGTGAAGAACAGAGAGAGATGTTAAGTAGTTTAGACCAAAGAATAGCTGAAGACCAAATAATGACCTGAGATAAGAGGAGCTCCTGAAAATTTGTTTTCCCACCAAGAAGTTTCCAGTGTTATTTGTCTTTTGACGTTTAATGTTTACTGCTATTTGAGACCTGTAATTTTCTGACTGATTTTATTCAGCCTATCAAAAAAGATGTCCAAAAAAAGAATGTAGCTAAAGAAATCTATAAATGAAATATAGTATTCATTTACCCAGGCATGTATAGCTTCCTAAAAATAGTTATAGCTAGCATTTATTTAGTGCTTTGTTGTTTACAAAGCACTTAAGTAAATATTATCTTATTAATAGTCACAACAATCCTAGGAGGTAAATACTATTATTATCCTGATTTTACATATAAGAAAACTGAAGCAGAGAGCAGTTAAATGATTTGCTCAGGATCACATAGCCACGAATAAGTTTCTAAGGCAGGATATGAACTTAGTTCTTCTTAGGCCTAGCACTTTATCCACTATGCAACCTAAATTTAGTAGGTACCTTTGAGACAAAAAGAGTAAAAGCCCAGATCACTGCCTCTGAGAGGCCTTTCTTTTCTTAATTTAGAGGATAGTTCATGGGCTGATGATAACCCACCCTCTCCTTTGAATAGAAAAGAATCAAAATCAAAGATTCATAATTCTTTGGATTCTCTAAGACTATTAAATTAAACCACTTCCAAATGTCTTAGAGTAATTTGATTATTCATGAGAATAACACCTTTTCCAAGAGAAATAAAGCTAATTTTCCACTCTTCTGCAGAGGAGCTCATTAATTATACATTTTAGATTTCATCAATTTCAGCTAGATAAAACTATTTCTTTACTAGATGTCAAGGAAGACATACAATATTAAGTTAAAATATACTGGGAGGCAATAAATGGTTATTTTATTAAAAAACACAATTCTGTTACTCATAAAATTTTCTCACTTAGTTTCCTAATTGAATGCCTAAGTTTCACATTTAGATAGTCAAGTCAATGTATAACAATCCTGTGAACTCAGGGGGAAAAAAACTACCTAGAAAATGTTAAACTATTGAATTCCTTCAAAAAAAAGGGCAGATGGATAATTCCCCCCCACACCCCCCCAGTACTTTTAAAAATAATACATTGGCATCTACAGCAGCACCATCCTTTCACAAAAGCATTGACATGCCTCTTATCCTGCTCCCACTAGGAATTCACACTCTCCCAATTAGAAAATTGTCTCAAAAAAGTTTGCCACATGTGATCTTAAGCTTTGGCAACTTTTCTTGCCAGCAAATAAAAGGAAAGGAGGAAAGAGAGCTCAGTTTTTACTCTTTGGCATTCTTGATGATTTTTCCCAGGTTGGGGTTCTGTTTTCCTCTCATCTGATTTTTCAAAAAACACTTTCTGTTTGGACAGCCCCCCATCAAGATGAGCTTAAGAAGTAAACACCACACTCTCCATAGACTCTGCAGGATGTAACTCTAACCATCTTTCACAGTTCTCGGTATCTTCTGTTTGTTTGGTTCACTTTCAGGAAAAAAAAACCCCAAATTTCTGCCTCCCCTTCTATCCCTTTCAGATCACATGCAAAACATCACTGATAATATTCCTAATATTTTTATTAATATAATAGGGGAAGAAGGGTGTGGTGGAAGGGAAATAGCTTCTTTTCTTCTACATAAAAAGCTATGTTAACAGTCTCCTTGACAGATTTTTTTTTTAAGATTAAAAAGGTTATATTTACAATAGCACATGGCAGCTATGTGGTACCATGGATGAGTATGAAAGATGAGTTCAGTTAGCTATGTGATTTTGGACCTGTAAGTCACTTAACTGCTGTCTGCCTCAGTTTCCTCATCTGTGTAAATTGGGGATAATAACAGCACATATTAATAGCATTATTAATGAGATGATTTTGCAAATCATTTTAATTAGCTAAAGTTTGTTTAATTAAATTAAAAATTTATGCTTCAGAGAAAGATCTGAAAAGCAGGAATCAGATTCTCTGTCCCTAAAAATCCTATAATCTAATAGAAGAGATAGTTTAATAACAAACACATTCCTTACATTAAATATAGAAGCTGTAATTCTAACACACATTTCACTGCCCAACAAATACTGCAAGTATTGTGCATTAGAAATTACTAGCTGAGTGAATTGTTTTTCTCAGTTACTGAAATTGAGAGGTGTGTGTATTTGTATGTGTGTGTGTGTGTGTGTTTGATGATCTATGTGAAATCAATTACCTTGATTTATAGTCTCAAGTTCAGAAAGAAGAGCTCACTAGAGCTGATGTGAATTTGAAATATCAACTGAGCAATGGAACATTCCTCTTGATATTGTCCTCTTCACATGGACCGAATGAAGCCTCTGCTTTGTAGGATTGTCATTTAGTAGCAGTGGTTGTCACTTATTTCTTGCTTCCCACAATAATGGACAAGGGATTTTCTGTAGGAGGCTTTAAAAAAGGCTTGAACAACAATCTCATGATTTTAAATGGCTGGTTTACAGTTTTACCCTCACTGAGGGATGCTTTTCAATGGGATGCACAGGCATTAAGCCATGTGATTCCTGTTAACTCTAGTAGAAATTGAACAGCTAAATTCTTAATATATGAGGGCAAAAAAAAATGGATCTCAGTACTCTTGGGGAGGAAGAAGCAATTAAAGTTTTGTGGGTTTTGGAGAGATTCCCTTCCTTTTCCTTTTTCATTCTGTCACCATTTTTGCTTTATTAGAAAACAAGCACCCATCTGTTTTCTATATAAAAGAAAATGTTTTTTTAATTGTATTTATTTGCGAGTCAGTAATTCCAAGCAATATGATTAATCTGAGGCAATAAAGAAATGACTTCAAGAAAGTACTTATAAAGGCCACTACCCTTCAGTATTCAGTTTTTCTCACATTCTCATGTTCCTTGGGAAAACCTGCCAGTCGTCTTCAATTTCTGCTCATTTTTTATTGCATTTATCGCTGAATAAGGAAGGTTGGGAGAAAGGAGAAAATTAAATACTGCACAAAAAGAAAATTCATGTGAACTGACTGAGTTGTCTTTCCCTGCTGTGAAAGAGCTCATGATTTAGACTTTTTTTTTCTTTCTTTCTTTTTTTTTTTTAAATATCAAACCTGGAGGAATCTCTTCTAGGCCCATAAGGTTGGTATATTACATATTCTCTTTTTCTACTTGATGGCCCAAGCTTATGGACCAGATTCAATTCTGGGGAACTTGACCTCTAATAAGAAGGGTTAGACTCCTTGTCCTTGCCCTCTTTAGTTCTTAAGACCCCATCTTGATTTACTATTTATTTTCCTCCAAAAAGCTGAGAGTAAAAAAGGGTTCTTGTTGTACAATAACAATCAGATATGGAATTGACAATTCTAAACACAGAAGAAATACTAAACACAGGGTACTCATAAGTACATATTTGAGAAAAACAAACTTATAACAGGATTCAGTAACAACTTATAATTGATGTTACAATCTGCTGGGATGTTGATTCTTAAACCTCATCAGAACACAAGCAGTTTGTAGGATTGCTTATTAGGCAATTTCCATTTCACCTTGGCTCTCCACAATCTAAAATTTTCCTATCATGTGTATGCTGGTAAAATAGCTGGGCTTGGTCTCATCTTCTTGCCAATTGCATTTCTCTCTGAAAAGTTCTGGAGAAGTCACTGTGGTATTGCTGTCACCATGTTTCTTCTGTATTTCTTAAAAATTATTAGGTTACCTCTATGCCTCTATGCACTTGTGTCTATATATGTGTTCAACTAAGATCACAAAACAAATACAAAGGAGGTAGCCCAATTCCAGGCTTAGGCTTGCATAGGCAGAACATATGCTTTGTATGACATGTGCTCACAATTGTAGGGAAGCTGAGGAGGTTTACCAGGGCCACACACCATTTCCCACCTGAAACTAAGCATTGATTAAGTCCTACTATGTGTCAAACACTGTTAAGCACTAGAAATGTGAAAAATGTGAAAAATAATTCTAACTTTTAAGGAGTTATCCTATCTAATGAGACAACATTAAAACAAAATACATTGAAGAAAAATTAGAGAAAATTTAAAAAGGGAAGGCCTTCTTATCTGGGGTAATGGGAAGAGTCTTCTTGCAGAAGTTATGACTTTAGCTGAAACTCAGAGAGAATCTGGGAAGCCAGGAGGTGGAGATAAGGGGAGAGGAGGTTCCTGGCTTGGGAGACAGCCAGTGAAAATGTCTGCATTTGGGAGATAGAGGGTGTAGGTCTAGAAATAGCAAGGTGGCTTGTTTGAGAATGAAGGGGATAATGAGCAAAGAGAGAGTGTAAGGTCTAAGAAGATTTGAAAAGTAACAAGGGGCCAATTATAGAGGACATTCAAGCCAGATAGAATAGTTTACATTTAATGCAAAAGATGATAGGGAACTATTGGAATTGATTTGAATAGGAGGAATGATACAGTCAGACTTGAGCTGTAAGAGGATCAATTTTCTAGTTCTTTGCAGTCAAGAAGGAAGGGCAAGCTAAGGGGGTGGGTTAATCCCTTCTGTACTTCCCTGAGTCATTCCCTTGGCTCCCAAGATAGTGAGGAGATTCTATCATATCAAAAAACATAAGACTGAGTGAGTCAGATATAGCTAGAAACCCTCTAAAACTTCCATGAGTTCCCCTAGAATTAGAAATGGCAACTCTGAGGATGCTCCATTGTATACTTCCCCTACATTAACATCACAATCATTTCTAAAAATAGCCATATCCAATCCTATGCATGACCCCAAGTTCTACCTTTCCTTGTATTAGAGAAAAATAATTACACAAAGGCAACCAATACAGTGACCGTATCTGACAATGTGTGCAACACTCTTCCTCATAGTCCTCAAGTGCTTTGTCAAACATAGTCATTTATTCAGTATTTTAGTCCCACTTTGGTATGGTTGTAATCCTATAGATTTCCTCCAAGTGAAGTTGTGGCTTATATGCTGACATATAATGTATTGCTCAAACTCATCTAAAAGGTCCTAAGCTCCTTGTACTACCCTATATGAAAGTAAGCACAGACATAGATCTCAAATGAAATTATTGGATTAGAGGAGTTTTGAATCAATGTATGTGTTACTTTTCCTCCCTCATATTTTTGATTCAAAAATAATTATTTCTGAAAACAAAATTTTCTTCTTGGTATTTTCCTGTAAGATATATATATATATATATAATATGAATAATATGAATATATAATATGAATGTATAATACATATACATATGTGTGTGTGTGTGTGTGTGTGTGTGTGTGTGTGTGTGTGTACAATGGTACCTTGGTACTTGTTAATTGGTTCTAGAGGGTATGACAAGTAGTGAAAACAATTACTAAAAATTTTCCCATAAGGAGTACATATCCAGTTAGTAGCCTAACCTTCCCTCCCCACCCAAATTCCCAAAGAAGCAAGTGGGGTTTCCACCTGTGGAGAGAACAGCTAGTCCAGACCAGCTGGGCTCCTCCCTTCTTGACCCAGCTGAATCTCTGAGAGTAACCTTGACCTTTATAGTCTCCCCCAACTCCACATAGTCCAAGCTTCCTCGGGAGGTGGGGGGCTCGGGCTCGGGCTACCATCTGGGGCTTGGAGCTGCCAGGAGTCCTGGATCCTCCACTTCCTCTGCCTCTGACTGAATTCCTGCTGCTGCTCTTGCCACCTTTAGTCCTCTTGCTTCTTCTCCTCCTGCTGAGCATGCTCCATACCCCTTCCAGTACTGTGGTTTTGGGTGCTGGGAGACTACACAGCAGCTACATCATCCTACCAGCACTGCCTACAACCGGACCTCAACATCAACCTGACCATCCTGCACATCTCCACCTTCTCTGGGGAGAAGCTGCTCAAAGCAGAGGGTAATAGCAGCAGCCTTGAGGCTGGGCAGTATGTCTGGCCAGTTTCACATCCTTCCTGCTCAGTCAAGACAAGTATGAAGTATGAAGACCAAGAAAAGTTAAATGCTGAAGCATTTTTTTTCTTGTTGAAATGCTTCAAATACTAAATTTGATGAGTTTCAAAGCAGAGGCGTGCCAAGGTACAAATATGTTTGTATAGATTCACACACATACACACACATATACATACACATATACTTATACATATATAATGTATGTATGCATATTTATTATTTGGTCAGTCATCATGAGTCTAAAACACATGATACAGACTCAAAATATTTTTCAAATACTTCCTGGAGAATAAGGAAAATGAATACAGGTTATCTAATGACAATGATAGGAATCACTTCAAGTACAGAAACTGCATATAACACCTGGAGTTAAGTTATTACTACATGTGCTGATTCTTTGTAGAGGATATTTATCTGATATCTAACATGGGAAAAAGATTTAAATTTTTTCCAACATTGATATGTGGGATAGGCTCCAACCTATTTGATAGGCAATTCCAGCTATACCTAAATGGAATATTATAGTTCTAGTTATCCAGATGAATGAATTAAAATGCATTTAAAAGTGCTTGTTGTGGGCAAGCACTATGTTAATTATTATTATTAGTTTTTGCTTTTTGCTGAGGTAATTGGGGTTAAGTGACTTGCCCAGGGTCACACAGCTAGAGAATGTTAAGTGTCTGAGACCAGATTTGAACTCACGTCTTCCTGACTTCAGGGCTGGTGCTCTATCCACTGTGCCACCTAGCTGCCCCCCACTATGTTAATTATTGGAGATAGAAATGGAAAAGCAAAATAGTTCCTATTCTCGAAGACCTAGTGTTGAATGGGGGAAGACAACCCATGCTGGAGGTTTCAGCAACAGGTCAGATGAAAAAGACCTGGTGGTTCTTAAGGTATTGTCCAAGACAGATAGTAATGAGAGGGAAGGCGCTAGGAAAGACCATCTGAAGAATATGAGATTT
>JAJPUD010000137.1:559883-603077 GCA_023553655.1 Myrmecobius fasciatus
ATTCTAATAGAGGAGACAATGCACAAACAACCATGTAGATATAAGATACATATAATATAAACATAAGATATTCTCAGAGGGAAGAAAATGGAATTAGAATAGAGTTGAGAAGAAAAGAAGTAAGAGACACTAAGGGTTTAGGTCATAAAAGATTTAAATAGCAAACAGAAGAGTGTATATTTGATCCTGGAGTTAATAGGGAGCCACTATAACCTCCTGAGCAGGAGAATGACATGGTTAGACCATAGTTTAGCAAAATGATTTTGACAGCTGAATGGAAGATATATTGCATGAGGAAAGATGAGGGAGTGAGGTCAGGTAAATGGCTATTGCAACAGTCCAGGCAAGAGGTTATGAGTGTGGAATCTTTATAGGAATGTAGAGAAGTGGACACACTGAAGAGAGGATGTGAAGGTAGAAGAAAGATTTGGCAACTGATTGAAAATGTAGGTCGAGTGAGCAGAGAGTATGGTATGGCATAAAAGTTGTGAGCTATATTCGCCAGAAGGATAGTGATATCCTTGGGAGAAATAGGAAAATATGGCACCAGAGGGAGAAAGATAGCAAGCCTTGTTTTGAGACATTTTTGAATATGCACATATGACGTGTAGTTCAAGATACTCAAAAGACAATTGGAGATACAGACTTGGAAGACTGGATAGCTAGATCTGGGAATCATATGCATAGAAATGATAATGTAACACAGCAGTCAGTCTTCTCACTAGACCAGGCAGTGTAGAATAGTAGTGAGCCTCCTCAGAGCCAGAAGTTTTGGCTTCATGTCCCTGCCTCTGACACAAATTAGCTGTAGGATTCTGGGTAATACAGTTAACATCCACATGTTATATAACAACTCACTAAACTTTTAAGTTGAAAAGAAGGTATTGATCTTCCGGCTATAGGAATTTTATTACTGGATGATGAAATCAGTGGTCCAGAAAAAATACATATAGGTCATTCTCATATTCCTATTCAATTCTGAGCTCAATCCATTGTCTATCTGCAGGGTCTCTCCAGTCAGTCAACAAGAGTGTCAAACATTGTGCGAAGGAAAAAATATAGTCCCTGCCCACAAAAAACTCATTCTAATAGAGGAGACAATGCACAAACAACCATGTAGATAAAAGATACATATAATATAAACATAAGATATTCTCAGAGGGAAGAAAATGGAATACAGGGAGGAGAGAAGACCAAGAAAAGCCTCTTGCAGAAGGTAGAATTTGAACTGTCTTGAAGGGAATACAAAACCAGAATGCAATGTGAGGGGAGTAGAACATTCTAAACAAGGGAATATCCAGAGAAAAGATAGGGAGTTGAGAGATGAAAAACCGTCCACGCATGAGGAACAGCAATAAGGTTAGTGTCACTATACTACAGAGTACATGGAGGAGAATGAGGTATAAAAGAACTAGAAAGGTAGGAAGGGTCCAAGTTGTACAGAGCTTGTTCAAGATAAATAGATCTAGATATTATATCTGCCTACATATACATATATTTTTATACATGTGTAATATATGTGAAATATACATACATGTATGTGTGTGCATGTATGTATATGTTATACATACATATGTATAATACATAGACACATATAAGAATATCTCATGAAATACTCTGTTCTACCCCATCTGCAAAGTCTTCCTCAGAATAAACTTTCCCATTTGCCCAATTCTTTTAACTAACTCATGTATGCCATAACTCTCCTCACCATCTTTGTTGCTATTCTTTGGACACAGTCCAATTTTAAATGCCCTTCCTAAAAGACCCCCATATTTGAATCCATAGGATCCAAATTTGAGTATATTATGCCATATGTGATTTGGCTTTAGTAAGCAGCATTCAGGATTCGTATCCTTTCTCATTCTGGACACTATGCCTCTGCTAATGCTAAATCCTGCCCTAAATTAGTTTTTCTTTTGGCTGCCATGTCATTGAGATTGCAGTTCACTAATATCCTTAGACAGGTTTTACATGAGCTACTTTTTCTAGATGTTTTCCCAATTCTTTTGTGTAGTTTTAAAAATGCAAATGTAGAGTTTTCCACTTAGTTCATTTTTCTAGCTTGCTGAGATCCTTTGGAATCTTGATTCTGACTTCAAGATTGATTTCCCTTCTAACCTGATGTCCTGTGGAAACCAAAATCTGGTCATACATGTGTTTCTCTGAGTCATTGTTAACATCATTAAACAAAATAGATCCAAAGAAGGAGATCTATGTATTCCAGTGGAGTCTTGACCTTAATTAATATTTTGACTTCTTTTTATTGGAATGTTCTAAATCCCCCTGTTATTACTATCATCTCTGTCTCTCATATTATCCTCTATATCAACAAATAAATATTTATTAAATACCTGAAAAAGGCATTTTTAGGCCTGCTTATTCACCTTTGATGTCCACTTGGTACTAAATTCTCACCTGTAGCATATGGAGCAAGATGGGAAAATCATCTTGACAGATGGACTAAATCATGTTGAGAGTAACCAACAAGCCTCAAACCCTTAGTGATTAGGGGTGTCTACCCCAAATATGTGAAGATTTCCCAAGGAAGAAAGTACAGATGAGAACAATTTGCTCCAAGGCAATGAAGGCATTTGAAGCAGGTGGTGAAGAGAGCTTAGCGTTTGGTCAGACATCAAAGACATCAAGGACACCCACTGCATACTGGACCATTGCCACTCATCTTCACTTGTCTTGCCACTGGAATTTGATGAGTCTGGAAGAGAGAGTAAAACTGATGACCATGCAATTCTGCCTTACTTAAATGCAGTTCACACATGAGTTAAGACATCACCTTGTGATATTATTGGTCTTCTTTGAAAATGAAGGACAAACTATACACATATGTATGTACACACATAAACTGACAACTTTGGAGGGGGCAGTTTGAGGTAATCTGTGACTGCTTGATAGATATTTTTGACTGTCTTTTTTCTAGTTTATATTAAGGTCTGTGATATTTACAAAAATTTATTACTCTTCTTTATTTCAAATGTATTGAGAATCATTCTTTTAATACCCTCAAATTTGTGTTATCTCTAATACTGAGTTGCTATTTTTCCTATCTTTGATTTTTACAATTTCATTTCAACTTTTTCATACAGTTCATCATAAAACATGATGCTTGAGAGCAATATGGAGGCTCTTCTCTCACTGTTGGATAAAGGAGGTTAGTAGAAAAATTTTGATAGATCTTACTCATCTTTTATCAGTTTCTCTTTTAGTCCTTCTTCCATTGTCGATTTCATCTTAAATGCTCTGAGTATTATTTGACTTAATTGAATCATTCTAAGATTTCTGAAAACTTGTTATTTTTTCCTCTCTATTGATTTTTTCCCCCTGAAGCAATATTGCTTCTTTTCTCTCATCTTCTTCCTTAAGATTTTATAAATCAATTTATAGCATAAGCTCATAAACCCTGTTATTTTTGCTGATCCTTTGTTTTCTTGTTGGAAAGGAGAGGGAGTATTTGCTGGTCAAAATGATAGTTTCTAGGTTTTCTTGGCCTCTTTGTTATAGCATTTTCTTTCCATAGATTGTTCCATAAAAGTAAGTTGTGAACATTTTGAGTCAGAGATTTTCAATTTCATGTACAATTCTGCTTTTTAAAAATTTTTCTCAAGGTATCAATTTATTTAGAACTTAAATGTAGAATAAAACAAAACAAAATAGAAAAATAAAGATAGAAAAAGAAAAAAATATTTTTTCACATATTCCACAATACTTAAGACCTTAAAAGCCTTTACATACTCATTTGGCATCCAACACATTACCCGTTTGGAGCTTTATATTTTTTATATTAAAACTTTTTATTTTCAAAACATATGCCATGGGGCAGCTAGGTGGTTCAGTGGATAGAGCACCAGCCCTGAAGTCAGGAGGACCTGAGTTCAAATCTGGTCTCAGACACTTAACATTCCCTAGCTGTGTGACCTTGGGCAAGTCACTTAACCCCAATTGCCTCAGCAAAAAGCAAAACAAACAAACCAAAAAAAACATATGCCTGGATAATTTTTCAACATTGACCCTTGCAAAACCTTGTGTTCCAAATTTCCTTCCCTTCCTCAACCTGTTCTAAATGACAAGTGATCCAATATATGTTAAACATATTAAAATATATATGTTAAATACAATATATGTATACATATTTATATTCTTAGCTTGCTGGATAAGAAAAATCAGATCAAAAAGGGAAAAAATAAGAAAGAAAACAAAATACAAGCAAATGACAACGAAAAGAGTGAAAATGCTATGTTGTGATCTACACTCAGTTTCCACAATACTCTCTTTGGGAGTTAGACATTTGCAATTTAATGCACAATTCTGTTTTTTTCTGTATTACTATGTACATGGAAATGGTAATTTTATTTAATTTTCATTAAATTCAGGATTTTTTACAACTTAAAAAAAACTTCCATAGAAATAATAGTAGTCTGCATGTATGTATGTCTGTTCCTTGAAAATCAATTGTTTTAATAACCTAAGAATTATGTCACTACTACAACAAAATGCCTTTCTCTTCTTCATCTAATCTATCTCCCTCTCCTTTTTTTCGAGGGGGGAATTGAAATAGTTTAGAATTGACCTTTTAAAATTCTGTTTTATCTTATTTCATTTTTTTATCCAATTGGACATTGATTTTAATCAACTAACATTGATTTTTATATATTAAATTAAATTAAATTATGTTAAATACTTCCCCTCTAATAAGGGAGAAAGAAGAAGGGAACAGTTATTTATTAAAAACCTATTATATATCAGGGGCTGTGCTAAGTGCTTTACAAATATTATTCCATTTGATCCTCATAAGAACTCTAGGAAGTAAAATTGAGATAACTAAAATATATAGAGGTTAAATGTCTTCCTCAGGATCACTTAGCTAGTAAATGTCTGAGGCTATATTTGCACTCGGTTATCCTGATTCTAGGCCCAGAGTTTGCCTAAGTTTTTCTTTTCTTTTCTTTTTTAATTAAGGCTTTTTATTTGTAGAACATATGAGTGATTTTTCTACATTGACCTTTGCAACATTTTTTTTGTTCCAAATTTTTCCCTCCTTCCCCCCATCCTCACCCCTAGATGACAGGTAGTCTCATACATGTTAGATATGTTAAATTATATGACAAATCTAATATACATATATCTATACAGTTATCTTACTGCACAAGAAAAATCAGATCTAGAAAGAGAAAAAAAAAAAAAACAAACAACCTAAGAAGGAAAACAAAATTCAAGCAAATATTCACAGAAAGCGTTAAAATGCTGTGTTGTGGTCCACATTTAGTTCCCACAGGCCTCTCTCTGGATGTATATGACTATCTTCATCGCTGAACAATAGGAACTGGTTTGGATCACCTCATTGTTGAAGAGAACCATGTCCATCAGAATTGATCCGTATAGTCTTGTTGCTGTGTATAATGATATCCTGGTTCTGGTCATTTCACTTAGCATCAGTTCATGCAAGTCTCTCCAGGCCTCTCTGAAATCATCCTGCTGGTCGTTTCTTACAGAACAATAATATTCCATAACATTCATATACCATAATTTATTTAGCCATTCTCCAATTGATGGGCATCCATTCAGTTTCCAGTTTCTAGCCACTAAAAAAAATTTTTGCACATGTGGGTCCCTTTCCCTCCTTTAAGATCTCTTTGGGATATAAGCCCAATAGAAAAACTTCTAGGTCAAAGGATATGCACAGTTTGATAACTTTTTGAGCAGTTTTCTCCAGAATGGTTGGATCCATTCACAGTTCCACCAACAGTGCATCAGTGTCCCAGTTTTCCCACATCCCCTCCAACATTCTTCATTATCTTTTCCTGTCATCTTAGTCAATCTGACAGGTGTGTAGTGGTACCTCAGAGCTGTCTTAATTTGCATTTCTCTGATCAATAGTGATTTGGAGCAACTTTTCATATGACTAGAAATGGTTTTAATTTCATCATCTGAAAATTGTTCATATCCTTTGACCATTCATCAATTGGAGAATGCCTTGAATTCTTATATATTTGAATTAATTCTCTATATAGTTTAGAAATGAGTCCTTTATCAGAACTTTTGAATGTAAAAATGTTTTCCCAGTTTATTGCTACCCTTCTAATCTTGTCTGCATTTGTTTTATTTGTACAAAAACTTTTTAACTTGATATAGTCAAAATTATCTATTTTGTGATTAATGATGATCTCTGGTTCTTCTTTGGTCACAAATTTCTGCCTCCACAGATCTGAGAGGTAAACCATCCTACGTTCTTTTAATTTGTTTATAATATCATTCTTTATGTCTAGATCATGAATCCATTTTGATCTTAGCTTGGTATATGGTGTTAGGTGTGGGCACCTAGTTTCTTCCGTACTAGTTTCCAATTTTCCCAGTAGTTTTTGTCAAATAGTGAGTTTTTATCCCAAAAGCTGTGGTCTTTGGGTTTATCAAACATTGAATTACTATAGTCATTGACTATTTTGTCCTGTGAACCTAACCTATTCCACTGATCAACTACTCTGTTTCTTAGCCAGTACCAAATGGTTTTGATGACTGCTGCTTTATAATATAGTTTTAGTTCTGTTACAGCTAGGCCACCCTTATTTACTTTTTTTTCTTCATTAATTCCCTTGAAATTCTTGACTTTTTGTTTTTCCAGATGAATTTTGTTGTTATTTTTTCTAGGTCAGTAAAATAATTTCTTTGGATTTTGATTGGTATAGTACTAAATAAATAGATTAGTTTAGGTAGTATTGTCATCTTTATTATATTCACTCAACCTATCCAAGAGCACTTGATAATTTTCCAATTGTTTAGATCTGACTTTATTTGTGTGGAGAGTATTTTGTAGTTTTGCTCATAAAGATCCTGACTTTCCCTTGGCAGATATATTCCCAAATATTTTATACTATTGAGTTATTTTAAATGGAATTTCTCTTTATATCTCTTGCTGTTAGATTTTGTTAGTGATGTATAAAAATGCTGATGATTTATGTGGATTTATTCTGTATCCTGCAACTTTGCTAAAGTTGTGGACTAATTCTAATAGTTTTTTAGTTCATTCTCTCGGGTTCTCTAAATATACCATCATATCATCTGCAAAGACTGATAATTTGGTTTCCTCATGACCTACTCTAAGTCCTTTAATCTCTTTTTTCTTGTCTTATTGCCAAAGCTAGCATTGCTAATACAATATTGAATAGTAATGGTGATATTGGGCAACCTTGTTTCACTCCTGATCTTATTGGGAATGGTTCCAGTTTATCACCGTTACATATGATGCTAGCTGATGATTTTAAATAGATGTTACTGACTATTTTAAGGAAAAGTCCTATATTGTCTAGTGTTTTTTAATAGGAATGGATGTTGGATTTTATCAAATTCTTTTTCTGCAAATATTGAGATAATTATATTTTTTTTGTTAATTTGGTTATTGATATAGTCAATTATGCTAATAGTTTTCCTAATATTGAACCATCCCTGCATTCCTGGTATAAATCCTACTTGGTCATAGTGTATTTATTATTCAGGGGATGATTTTCTGTAATCTCTTTGTTAATATTTTATTTAAGATTTTTGCATCAATATTCATTAGGGAGATTGGTCATTAGGGATATTGGAGTTAATTGTTCTTTAAATATTTGGTAGAATTCATATGTAAATCCATCTGGTCCTGGGGATTTTTTGTTAGGGAGTTGATTAATGACTTGTTCCATTTCTTTTTCTAAAATGAGACTATTTAAGTAATTTATTTCCTCTTCTGTTAATCTGGGCAATCCATATTTTTATAGATATTCCTCCATTTCACTTAGGTTATCAAATTTATTGGCATAAAGTTGGGCAAAGTAACTCCTAATTATTGCTCTAATTTCCTCTTTATGTGTGGAAAGTTCTCCCTTTTCATTTTTGAGACTAACAATTTGCTTTTCCTCTTTCCTTTTTCTAATAAAATTAACTAGAGGCTTATCTATTTTGTTGGTTTTTTCATAAAACCAATTTTTAGTTTTATTTATTAATTAAAGTTTTTTTACTTTCAATTTTATTAATCTCTTCTTTTATTTTTAGGATTTCAAGTTTGGTATTTGATTGGGGGTTTTTAATTTGTTCTTTTTCTAGCTTTTTTAGTTGAAAACCCAATTCATTGATTTTCTCTTTCTCTATTTTAGGCAAATAAGCATCTAGAGATATAAAATTTTCCCTTATTACTGCTTTTGCTGCATCCCACAAATTTTGGTATATTGTCTCATTATTGTCATTCTCTTGGATGAAATTAATAATTGTGTCTGTAATTTGCTGTTTTACCCATTTATCCTTTAAGATGAGATTATTTAGTTTCCAATTGCTTTTTGGTCTATTTTCTCCTGGCCTTATATTGCATGTGATTTTTATTGCATCATGATCTGAAAAAAAAATGCATTTACTATTTCTGCCTTCCTGCATTTGATTTTGAGGTTTTTGTGTCCTAACACATGGTCAATTTTTGTATAAGTTCCATGAACTGCTGAGAAAAAAGTAAACTCTTTTCTGTCTCCATTCAATTTTCTCCAAAGATCTACCATACCTACCTAACTTTTCTAACATTTTGTTTATCTCCTTAACGTCTTTCCTATTTATTTTGTGGTTCAATTTATCTAGTTCTGAGAGAGGGAGGTTGAGATCCCCCAGTATTATAGTTTTGCTGTCCATTCTTCTTGCATCTCTCTGAGCTTTTCCTCTAGGAATTTCCATGCTATACCACTTGGTGCATATATGTTAAATATTGATATTGCTTCATTATCTATGGTATACTTGAGTAAGATATAGTTTTTCTTTCTTGTCTCTTTTAATTAGATATATCTTTGCTTTTACTTGATCTGAGATCAGGATTGTTACCCCTGCAGCAGCAGATCGGATGATCTTTGTTCACCTGATGCATAATAGATTCTGCTCCAGCCCTTTACCTTCACTCTGTATGTATCATTATGATTTAAATGTATTTCTTGTAAATAGCATATTGTTGGATTCTGGTTTTTAATCCAGTCTGCTATCCACTTCTGCTTTATGGGAGAGTTCATTCCATTCACATTCACAGTTAAAATAACTAATTCTGTATTTCCTGCCATCTTATTTGCCCTAGGTTATGCTTTTCTCTTTACTTTCCCCTTTCCCTCAGCCCTAGTATTTTGCTTTTGATAACCACTTCCTTCAAACAATCCTTCTTCCCCTTTAGAGCCTCACCCCCTTTTTTACTCCTTTCCCCTAATTCTTCTAATTTCCCTTCTATTAGTTTGTCCCTTTCTTTTCCTCCTTTTCCTATTTCCTCATAAGGTAGGACAAGTTTCTTTGTGATACCAAATACATCTATTATTATCTCAGAGCCAAATCTGATGAGATTAACACAATGCTCATCTCCTTCCCTTCTTACCCTCAATTTTAATAGGTTTTCTTTGCCTCTACATGTAATGTAATTTCCCTTATTTTACATCCTTTTCCCTCTTCTTCCAGTGTTATTCCTTTTCTACCTCTAATTTCTTTTTCATATTATCATAAAATCATAATAAAATCATCTTTCATTTTCTATATCCGTAACATATAGTTCTCAAGAGTTTTTTTTTTCTTTTTACCTTTTTATGTTTCTCTTGAGTTCTGTGTTTGGAGATCAAATTTTTTGTTCAGTTCTGGTCTTTTCATTAGAAATAGATGAAATTCACCTATATCATTGAATGTCCATCTTCTTTCCTGAAAGTTAATGCTCACTTTAGCTGGATAGCTTACTCTTGGCTATAATCCCAGTTCCTTTGCTTTTCAGAATATCAGATTCCAGGCTCTTCGATCCTGTAAGATGGAAGCTGCTAGGTCCTGGGTGATCCTAATTGTGGCTCCTCGGTATTTAAATTGTTTCTTTCTGGCTGCTTGCAATATCTTTTCTTGGTATGATAGTTCTGAAATTTAGCCATGATATTCCTTGGGGATTTAATTTTGGGGTTTCTCTGAGGAGGTGATCAGTGGATTGTTTCAATATTTATTTTGACTTCTGATTCTCAAATATCAGGGCAGTTTTCTTTCATGATTTCCTGGAAAATAGTGTCTAGGTTCTTTTTTTCATCATGGCTTTCAGGAAACCCTGTAATCCTTAGATTGTTTCTCCTAGATCTATTTTCCAGGTCAGTTTTTCTTCCTAGGAGATATTTCATATTTTCTTCTATCTTTTCATTTTTTTTGTTTTTGTTTGACTGATTCTTGAAGTCTTGTTGAGTCATTCACTTCCATTTGTTCAATTCTAATTTTTAATGTCTTATTTTCTTCAGTTACTGCTTTTAGCTCCTTTTGCATTTGACCAATTACATTTTTTTGTTCATTGCATTCTTTTTCCATTTTTTCCATTTTTTTGCAATGATCTCATTTCATTTCCCCATATTTTTTCTAACTCTCTTTTAAGATCCTTTATTGCAATCTTCAAAGAAAGCCTTGTGACATGGGGTCCAGCTTATGTCTCTTTTGGGGGCTTTTTCTGGAGTTGCTTTACCTTTAGGGACCTCAGGAAAAATGAAGTCTGTTCTTCCCTCTTTCCATAAAAGCTATGGTGAGAGTTCTTTTTGTTTTTTTATTCATTTTTTAAAAAAAGGTATGAGGTCTGTGCAAGGCAAAGGAGGGATAGCTGCTTTAATTTTCCCTGGGGTAGTTCTGCTGATTAAGTTATTTCAGGTGCTGGGCAATTCTGCTGATTGTGCTATTTTAGGTGCTGTGCAGTTCTGCTGATTGATTGATTGCCTTAGGGTGCTGTGTAATGGCAGCTAGATCCAGTGCTCTTCAGGAGTTCAGAGGTTCACAATCTACCCCCCACAAAAGGCAGATCTTCCAAACCACATGCTTACAATTAGGACAGATTGACCCAAGAGGCCCACAGAAGACTCCCAGGTGTGTGGAAGCCACAATGCTCTGACTCTTGCTCTAGCTCCCTATTCCAGCTCCCTGCCCCGGTCTCCCTGTTCTGCAGTCTGGCTTCAGCAGGCCACCCCCCTGCCCAATTGAAACAGACCTGTTTTGAAGTTCTTCAAGGGTATCTTCTTCTAAAAATGTGTTGTACTTCAGATATTGTGGATTCTTCGACTTCAAAACCAGTCTAGAGGCTTCATCTGCTGTTGGTTTGAGGGAATGTTGGAGGAGGTTACAGAGACTCATGTCTGATCTCTGCCATCTTGGCTCCACCCCTGCTATATATCTTCTTAGTATATGTGCTGCCGAAGCGAGCACTATATATCTTATAATAAATTTCTTCACACAAGATTTGCCAAACATCATCATCATCATTATGAATTTTTGTAATGTTATATTTATTTTTAAAATTCTTTACAAATATTATCTCATTTTATTTCACCACTACTGTGGGATATAGATACTATGATTAGCTCCATTTAGACAATAAAAAAGTTGAGATTAAGTGACTTGCTCAAAGTTATACAGGTAGTAAATATCTGTAGAAGGATTGAGTTGAGGTCTAGTGTGATTCCAGATTCAGCTCTCTATTCATTTAACCAGTTCAACAGCCAGGCTATTCCTTATCCCTTTCTTTTACCCTATAACAAATCATATTTATCTGTTTTGAAAAAAGAAGAAGAAAAAGGAAAAGAAGGAGAAAGGAAAGAAGGGTAAGAAGGAAGAGAATAGCCAACATTTATCTAATTTTTAACATTTGTTTAACATTCCAAATATCTTGTTTTATCTTCCTATCCAGAAGGTAGGTGCTATGATTAGCCCTATTTTACAGATGAGGAAACTTAGGCAGAAAGAGGTTGCTTCCTGACTCCAAGTCTATCTTCTGGAAATAATATAGTCCAAAAAGCAATGGATTTGAAGTCAGAGAAAATTGATTCAAGTCCTAACTATATCACTTATTACCTGTGTGATTTTGGACAAGTCACTTAATTCCCTGCAGCCTCAATTTTATCATCTATAAAAAGAAAGAGGTTAGAATAGATATAAGGCCATCTTGGCTACACCCCCAGAAGTCATCTTCTGATATGTTAAAATGTAGTTCATTTAATATTTGTGATGTTATTTGGTATATGTCATGTTCAATACCTCCCATTTTTCTCTAAAAAAATCTTGATAGATGCATTTTGTTTTTGACATAAATGTCTTTCAGTAATTGCCTTCTCTCTTCCTTGGGCACAGTAATAGGCCTGAAAAAAAATGTTAAGCAAGACCATATAATGTTAATGAGAATGAATCATTCTGCACTTGAGTTTATCATCTCTTAAAGGAGAGGAAGTGTTTTAATATTAGTCATTTGGAATTGACAAGTTGTATTTTATATTTGCTCTCAATTCTGTTGGCTTTTAGTGTTGTTTTCATTTATATTATTATAGTTGTACATTTTGTTCCTGAGGTTCTATTTTGTTTATTCTGCCTTAATTCATAGTATTCTTCCCATGTTTTTCTAAATTTTTTAACTCATTATTTCTTACAGTGTATTAATTTTTGATACACTTATATGCTACAATTTATTTAGCTATTACCTCGCTTATGAGTAGTACATTCTTCATTTCCAGATTTTTGCTGCTAAAAATATTTGGTATATATGAGACCTTTATGTCTTTGCCCTCTTTGGGAGTTTAAGTGCAGCAGTGGGATCACTGGTCCTGACTGTAAGAATAGTTTAGTAGTGGATCTCACATCATCTCAAATTATTTTGCAGAAGTTAGACCAAATTTACAACTGTACCAACATTGTTTTAGTGTTTATACCTTCCCACAATTCTCTATCTTGTCTCTAAATGGAGGTTAGGTGAAATCTCAGACTTATCTTAATTTGTATTTCCATTTTCTGTGATTTAGAGCAATTTTTTTTATGCTGATAGCTTTAGTTTTAGAAGGAATTTTAGAGAATATCTATTCTAACCTCTTTCTTTTTATAGATGATAAAATTGACGCTGCAGGGAATTAAGTGCCTTGTCCAAAATCACACAAGTGATATAGTTAGGACTTGAATCAATTTCCTTTGACTTCAAATCCATTGCTTTTTGGATTGTTATTTCCAGAAGATAGACTTGGAGTCAGGAAGTCCTGAGTTCAATATCAGGCTCAGATCCTTAATAACTGTATGGCCATGGGCAAAGCATCCTCTTTCTGCCTCAGTTTCCTCATCTGTAAAATAGGGCTAATCATAGCACCTACCGTCTGGATAGGAGGATAAAACAAGATATTTGGAATGTGCTTTATAAGTGTTAAAAGTTAGATAAATGTTGGCTATTCTCCTCTTCTTCCTTACCTTTCTTTTCCTTCTCCTCCTCCTTTTCCTTTTTCTTCTTCTCCTCCTGTCACTTTTCTTCTTCCTCCTTCTGATTTCTTCTTTTGAAAGCTGTACATATATTTTGATCATTTACCTACTAGAGAGTAGGTCCTAACAATTTATATCACTTCTCTTTAGATTTTAGATATTAGATTTTTATCAAAGGTCTTCTATTCAAAAAGTTCCTCCCCACTCCCAATCTATGGTCTACTCTTATTCTGCTTACAACAAAACCTATTGATTTCATTTATGAAAAAGCTTTTCTATTTTATGTAACCCAAATAGTGTATTTTATCTGTGATAATCTTTATTCTTTGTGTGCATATGAATTTCCCCACTGACTATATTTGTGATAATCCCTTGTTCTCTAATATTCATATGATATAACCTTTTATATTTAGACTTCTTTTCCATTTGGAATTTATATAGTATAAGATGTTAGTCTCAAATAATTTTCTACAAAATTGCTTTCCAGTTTTCCTAAAAGTTTTTGTTGAATAAAGAGCCCCTCTCTCCACAATTGCTTGTAGTCTTAGCAAAACAATGTTGTTCATTTCCAGATGTTGCTCATCTACTTTGTTCAATTGATCTACTTTAAAATTTTTAAATTGGTATAAAAATTTTTATGATTACCACTTTGGAAGATAAATTTGAGATCTGATAATGCAATGACCTATCATTCTTATTTTAAAAAATAATTTTCTTTCTAATTCTTGACCTTTTGTTTTTCCAAAAGAAATGCATTCTTATTTTATCTAGCTACAAAATAGTCTCTTGGCAGTTAGATTGGTATAGGATTAAATCCATAAATTAATTCAGCTAGTATAATCATTTTTATTATATTGATAAAATCCTGCCAAGAATATTGAATATCCTCCAATTATTTAGGGCTTCTTTTATTTCTCTAAAGATTCTCATATTTTATCTAAATCCTCTCTGGGTCTTGCTTGATTAACTCCCTCATATTTAATGCATTTTGTAGTTATCAAACTTCCTTCTTAAAATAGTCATGATACATACAGGCATAGACATACACAAGAAGTGCATACACATAGCAGCACATATGTATACTAACATGATACACACATGCACATAAATATATGATAAATACACAGATAAAGATTTTTAAAAGAAATTTTTATAATGAATTAAATTCAGCTAATTCATGTGTCTATATGAGTGTATACATAATTGTTTTGTAATTTGTTTTTGAAGAGGACCAGTGACATCATAGGGTGGTTTCTTGACTTGTCTGTGAATTGGATATAAATGAGACATTGTTGCACAAAGTTGTCAGCCTTACTCTCTCTTCCAGGATCATCAAAATGTAATAGCAAGTCAAAAGTGAAGATGATTGGCAATGATCCAGGATGCAGTAGATAACCTTGATATCTTTGATGCCTGACTAAACTCTAAGATCTCTTCAGCACCTGCTTCTGATGCCTTTATGGTTGTTGGAACAAATTGGTCTCATTTGCACATCCTGCCTGGGCTACCTACCTCACCAACAGCTTGTTGGTTTCTCTCAACCACATTTAGCACCTCTGCTGTTACGATTTTATTGGAGTGTAGCCACTGCACATACTATGGCTTCTTGGAACTACAGGTGAGAGTTAGGTGGCCAGTTGGACACCAAAGATGAATTAGCAGCCTTGAAACGGGTTCAGCAAGCCTTCATACCAGAAATGCTAGTCCTCTCTTAATACATTTTATTAATCTTAATACATGCTTATGTATACATACCACAAGGCTTTTGTGTAATCTATAATATTTTGACCTTTTTTTGTTTCTAGATCCTAAGCTAAACTTTCCAACATATTTTCACCATCTTTCTCACCTATGCGCACTGATTTTTTAAACATATATTGATTTAATTTAGGTGAACTTATTCAGTTCTTAGAATTTCTTTAGGAATTTATTTTCTTGTTTTTTATCCCAGACATCAGAGCATAAGTTACAGTTGTCTTCACGGTAGTCTCTTTGTCTTGGTTCCTCCTGAGCACTACTGAAAATCATAATGCCTAAGTGTTTCTTGAATTGGTAATTCTTATTCTCTTTGATAAGACCTGATAAAAACAAGTTTGCCATTTCTTATGCATAAATGGGGGAGGGGAGAGGAAAGGGTAATTCTTCTCCAAAAGGAGCCCATGAACTATCATTTCAATTACCCATCACTTTTTTCTCTCCTTTCATTTCCACTTATATGGTAATACAAAGATCATTATGACTTCCTTCCTTCAGTAGTACTTCCATTTGTTGGACAAGGATCTCATCTTCAGCATGTCAAGAATTGAATTAATGTTTATAGATGTCTTAAAGACTTAGCATCCCCCTTTTCCCTTTTTGTCCCACATCACTACAATTGTCACACAGGACTAAGTAATATTTTGTATTTTTGTTTCATGAGCTTCCATTAAAAATAATTCAGTACTCAGTAAATAGCTCGGTAGGAACTCAGAAAGCAAACAATTGGGGGATACTTGAAGCATGGTAAAAACTGACAAATTGTGCTCCAGTGAACTTTTATGAGAGAAGCTGCCTATGGGTGATGAAAATGGCTTGTAATTTGATTTAACTTATTGTAAAAATCTATTTCATGCTAGGTAGTTAACTAGATTGTGAGATCTTTAAAGGCAAAGAACTTCTCTTCTGCTTCCTATGTATTTTCCTCAGCATCTTGAGCAAGGATTCTTAAACTGGGGTCCATAAGTACTCCTAAGGAATACATGGATAAATTTTGGAAGGTCCATAAACTCAGATGGGAAAATAATTTCACCTTTATTTTCACTAACCTCTAATTAAAATTTAGCATTTCCTTAATTTTCATAAAATAATCTTTGGCAGGGGTCTAGAAAAGGTTAAGAACCTTTGATCTAGACAAAGACCCATAGTAGTGATTCAGCTAAATTCTATTGCATTACAATTCATCTTGTAATCATCTATTAAAGCTAGTCACTAGAAGGGATAACTAATTAAGACATGTTTCTTGCTCTCATGGGATTTACAATCTAATAGGAGAAGATATGAATTACATGCAAATATGGAATTCAATAAAATAAATATGAAATAATTATAGTTAAGAATGGAGGATAATAAGATTATAAGAGAAATTCTTCACACTTTTACAGGTCAAAGAAAGGAAAGATCATTTCTTGTATGAATCAAGAAAGACAATGGAGGAAATGGTTTTTAAAGTAGGCTTTGGAAGAAGAACAAGATTTCAAAAGATATAGGTGGAGATGAGTGGAGAGAAAAAATGGGAATGGTATTTTGGAAATTGAGAATAACCTGAACAAAAGCACAGATGTGAGAAAGCTGAGGGATTACGAGTGATGCTCAATCATTTAGATTGGCTGGATTGTAACTCACAAGGAGGAAGGCTGTATGAGATAAAACTGAAAAGGTAAGAAGGTAGTCAAGCTGTGGAGGGAATTAAGCTCCAAAATAGGTGATTATACTTTATACTCATTGATGGATTTTGAACAGAAATCTGATATTATCAAATCTGTGAATAAAACAGATTAATGTGGGGGAAATCTAAAGAATGGATTAGAAAAGGGAGTCTGGAGATGGAGCCGTCAATTAATGAGCTACTTTATTACTTCAGGTCAATGATAATGAGTCTTATATTAGAGGAAAAGCAAATAAGAATAGAAAAAAAAAGCTGGGGGGGGACACAAATCCAAGAAATATTTCAGAGTAGAATCAGTTGGACTTAGGAACTGATTGGATATAGAATTTTAAAAAGTGGAAATTGAGTTTCTTTCAAACTATTATTCTAAATCAGATTTGATAGCAGAACCTAAAGTACATCATCTCTCAGATAAACTAACTGTATGCCAGACAACTCTGTTACAACTGAACTGTAAATGGCTCACATCAGCACATTCTGTCAACTTTATAAAACCTCATTTTATGTAACATGATTATAGATCTTCCAAACACTGCTTTGTACCTGCAGTTGTGGATTGATTTTCTTACTATTCTGTGCCAGCCCTGACTGTGAGCATAAGCATAGACGGGTTAAGAGGACTCAGAAGTAGGAGGCAGGAGGCAAATATCATTGTCATTTCCTCCTTCTTTTTGGATCCTCATTTCCTCATGTGCAGAATGGAAAGAAGTCATAAGAAGATTTACATTTAAAACAATTTTTTACATCTCAGATATGGTGAATAGGGAAGCTTCTCATAGGTTTTGGGGAGAGGTACCTGCTTCAATTCAGCTTAAGAAATTATTGTCTTTATGTGCAAGGCACAATGCTAGATTCTGGGAATATAAAAATAAGAAAGAGAAGGGGGATTAGGGAGGGAGGGAGAGAGAGAAACAGGAAAAGAGAGATAGGAAAAGAAAAGCTGAAGGAAGGAAGGGAGAAAGGAAAAAAGAAAGAAAAAAAAGGAAGAGAGAGGAGAAAGAAGAAAGAAAAAGAGAAAAAAGGAAGGACGAAAGCAAGGAAAGGAGGAAGAAAGGAAGGAAAGGAGGAAGAAAGGAAAAAGAGAGAAAAAAGGAAAGGACAAATGAAGGAAAGAAGAAAGGAAGGAAGAATATCTGCCCTCAAGAATTTTGATTCTGCTGAAACAGGAAAGGAGAGGAGGTAATAGTGAAACAATATATAATCATAAACATGTACAAAATAACACAATTATTTCAAAAGAGAGAAAGACACCACTAGCAACTGGTGTCTTTCTTTTCTTATTTTTCAACTAATAATCCTGGAGTCCATCCCTGTCTTACTGTAACTAGAAATTAGATCCAGTTAATTTTTCTAACATGTCCCAAGCTCCTGGAAAAAAAATACATTTAATTGTCACAGTGAATTCTTGACTATTCACAGGTATATTACTGGTAACATGATTATTTAAGGGCACATCTTCCTTGTAATTTATTGGTGATGTCTTCCCATGTCTTTTCCCCACTCCTCTAGTCTGGTCCCATGCCGACTTGGCAAAATAAGGCTTTCATGAGAGGCACCTTAGGTCTGGGGCTCTCACTGGAAATTTGGATTCATCAAGTGGGAAATTAAAAGTGCTACAATCAGAACCTATCCTATTTGGGGTCTAGAAATGCATCATATATGCCCAGTGCCTTCCATTTCCATTCTTCTCTGGGGGAAAAATCACTAGTTTGGGATACGCCTCCTGTGGGTTACAGAAATGTTGTCTCACTGTGCCTTCTAATTATTGTGATGAGCCCTCTATATTTTTGGCTCTAGGTAAACGTCCAATAATACTTTTAATAATAGTTTCTGCAGCACATAGATTTTCCCCAGAGCCTGCCCATCTTACTAATGACTAGGGCCAAACCTGCTTAGCTTATAAGATCTGGCAAAATTACAGTGTGAAATGGTAAAGCTGTGGGCTGTTGTACAAATTATCCTGGGTCTGTCTCTTGTATTGCCCTGCGGAGCTTATCTAAGCCCAGAGCTTCCAGAGGCTTCAAAAAACGCTGACTTCAAAGAGAGTGCTGCACTAATATGAACTCCACAGGGCATGTACATAACAAATAAGTAGCAGACCCACAGTGCCTACCCTTTCGGTAAGAGCAAAAAAAGGTACTTGGTCTATTGGAAATGTTCACATTGACAGGAGAGTGTCATAATTATGTTTCAAACAGTTTAAGAACATTCTTTTCAACTTGGGAAAAAAATCATTCTCATAAGCCAAGCAAAGAATTATGTGGTCCCCAAATCCCCAAACCCTCAATCTAAGGAGGATTATGAAATTATTGCGGATGACTGGGATAGAGGTCTTTCCAAAGGGTGGGGTTTAATCACATGAGTGAGCACCCTCACCCCCAAAGCAATGACCTAGAAATCCGTATAGCAATAATGACTTTCAAATAAATCAAACCCAAACAAACACAAAAACTCACTGGAACATCTCCCATTGGCAGGATACAAAGTGGTAATAACAAGTTTTGGAAACCAAAGTTGGATTCTGGAGTATTAAAGCTAGTGTAGAGACTTTAACCCAAAGTCAACACTTGTGAGAAATTTGGAATGATCCACTTCCCACAAACTCCTCAGCTCAGTGTCTGACAATTGTAATTATTTTTCATCAGCCTGACAGCCAAGTTTGCTTCCTGTGGTGATAATATACCTGCTACTATCCTGACGACATTGGAGAAATTGTTCTTTGGTAGGTATGTTCACTTTTGAAGCTAATATTCTACATTATGCTAATCACTTTTTTACATTATTTATTGTCTAATCAGTATTCAGACTCTCGATGGTGGCATATTACTTATGAAATAGAGGGAAACCGAAAATTATCCCTCCTAATCTTCAAGAAAAGGCAAGTTCACTTGTGATAAAAAAATGAACCAAATTAAATACCTGTACAAAGCTGGTATTTATTTCTTTCCTTCTGATGTCTGCCAATTGTTTTACTGACCTTATCTCATTTACTCTTTTTTCTTTTTTTAAATTCTGAACTTAACTGACACCAAGTAAGATGATATTTCCATATGTATAAAGTAGAACAGAAAAAGTGGAATACACATGAAGACACTTCTGGTCCACATTATGAATAATGAGCTTTTCTTTTGAAAACTCTAATAATTATGCTATTTTCAAAGCTTGTCTTCCCTGTCTGTATTTTCTTCTGATCTTCTCTTCTATGCATTTAACAAATGGTTCAAACATTTTCTTCCATTATTTTTTTTTCATTTTGGTAACACTGTTACTACTCCACTTCTCCCATCTCATTTGCTCTTCACAGCAACCTTGTGGAGAGTGCAGTGATTTGATGCCTGTCCTTGAAAGAAGGAAGGCCTTTATATAAAATCTGGTCTTTTGATTCTTACTAGATGGGTGTCCACAGGTAAATCACTTAATCTCTGTGTACTTCAGTTTCTCCAACTACAAAATAGGGATAATGATAGAAGGTTATTTTGAATGTTAAGATAATATTTGAAAAGCACTTAGCACAGTGTCTGGCACCTAGTAGATGCAATATAAATGCTGGTTATTATTAGCTTTAGAAATATTATGATATAATAGCATAATATTGATGTTATATATCTATATTATCCTATTATATATAATTAAATATAATTATTATTATAGGGTTTTCACTATTCATTTTTTTATAGATGAGGAAACTAAGACATATTAGATGAGATGCTACTTAGAAAAAAAATATTCTATAGTCATTCTTGAGAATCCCATAAATATTAAATTACTCAAGCATTGTAATTGAATGATAAGAGAGTTAATGTATAAAAAGTAATTAAAAGATTTAAATATGCACAATTTGGGAGGAAAAATAAACAATATGATAAGGACATATGCTTAGAAGATGATAAAGGGAGAGAAAGGGCTGAAAAAGCCTCCAAGCAGTGTTACAACATAAGGGATAACTGCTTGAAATGGCATAAGGGGAAGGAATCATTTAGTAAAGACAATGTTAATGGATTATGTGAATGAATAAAATGGTTGGAACAATATAGGTAGGCTAAGCTGCTTTAGAATCTGTGAACCTGTTGGGTCAAATAGAACCTGAACCAGTATATTAGGGCCTGTGACTTTGGGTGAAGTCTGGGAGTAGTCAGTAAGTAATTAAATAAAAAGGAATTAAAAACTATACTTCTGTTTCTGTCAGGGTTTAAGATTGAAAAGCAGGTGTTTTAGAAGTAAAGTCATTAGTTGACAAATGCCTAATGGGAGATTATTATTGGGTGGAGATTGATATGAAAAACAATAATTTCATCAAGAACACAAAAAGAGGGGGCAGCTAGGTGGCGCAGTGGATAGAGCACCAGCCCTGAAGTCAGGAGGACCTGGGTTCAAATCTGGTCTCAGACACTTAACATTCCCTAGCTGTGTGACCCTGGGCAAGTCACTTAACCTCAATTGCCTCAGCAAAAACCAAAAACAAGCAAAAAAAAAAAAAAAGAACACAAAAAGAGGAAATAGATATAAATCTATATTCTCCCCCTCTCCCCCACCTTGCTACCTAGCTGAGCCTCCCACCTGTCTTCTCCTCCCTAAGACTCAGATCACTACTTTCTTCCTTTAAGAAATATCTTTCAATTTTAAATCACTGGATTATTTGAATTAAGAATGGTATCACTTTCCAGGTGACAAGGCAAAGGGAAAATGTGCACAGTGGTCAAGTTAAATTGATCAAAGGCACTGGAGAAGAGAGGAAGGTGATGTAGGTGAGGATTGCTGATCCATATAATAGATTCCTGGCCCTCTGCCTTTATTCTATCTCCAGAGAGATAAGAGGCCAGGTAATACACATACAATGAGTAGACAGAAGGCCAAAGATCTGTCTCTAACTATATTCAAAGGCAGGAAGGGTGTCCAGAGAGTGAATGGGAGGACCAAGAATTTGTGCCTAAGCAAATAGGAGGCTAGGAGAACTACTTAGAGGTGTCAGAAAGGCTAATCTTGGATGGAGAAGATGAATATATTGTGCTTTAGGCCTGAACGCTTAAATGAAAGAGCCAAACACCTTAAAAATTGATTGGTCAGAAGCAGATCAATAAATACTATTATTTAAGGATATTTACATTTTTTGGAGAATTTTTACTGATGCCTTGTTGGTTTTCTACAACATAATAATTTCCTAATATTTGTTCTACTCCTTAGTTCCCTTTCTCTTATAACAGACAGTTGAACTACCCAAACTAATTTACTTATTTAGTGCCATACTAATCAAACTCCCAAGAAATTATTTTACAGATCTAGAAAAAATAGTAGCAAAGTTCATTTGGAAGAACAAAAAGTCAAGAATTTCAAGGGAATTAATGAAAAAAAAAAGGCTGATGAAGGTGGCCTTGCTGTACCAGATCTAAAGCTATATTATAAAGCAGTGGTCATCAAAACCATTTGGTACTGGCTAAGAAATAAAGTAGATGATCAGTAGAATAGGATAGGTCACAGAACAAACTAGGCAATAACTATAGCAGTCTAGTGTTTGATAAACCCAAAGACCCCAGCTTTTGGGATAAGTACTCACTATTTGACAAAAACTGCTGGGAAAATTGGAAACTGGTATGGAAGAAATTAGGGCTTGATCCACACCTAACACCACATACCAAGATAAGATCTAAGTGGGTTCATGATTTAGATATAACGAGTGATATTATAAGCAAATTAGAGGAACATAGGATAGTTTACCTTTCAGACCTGTAAAGAAGGAATAAATTTATGTCCAAAGAAGAACTGGAACTTTTAATTGAACACCAGATAGATAATTTTGACTATATTAAGTTAAAAAGGTTTTGTACAAACAAAACTAATGCAGACAAGATTAGGAGGGAAGCAATAAATTGGGAAATCATCTTTACAGTTAAGGGTTCTGATAAAGGCCTGATTTCTAAAATATATAGAGAATTGTCTCATTTATAAGAATTCAAGCCACTCTCCAATCGATAAATGGTCAAAGGATATGGACAGACAATTTTCAGAGGATGAAATTAAAACTATTTCTAGTCATATGAAAAGGTGCTCCAAATCACTATTGATCAGAGAAATGCAAATTAAGACAACTCTGAGATACCACTATACACCTGTCAAATTGGCTAAGATGACAGGAAAAGATAATGACGAATGTTGGAGGGGATGTGGGAAAACCGGGACATTGATACATTATTGGTGGAACTGTGAACGGATCCAACCATTCTGGAGAGCAATTTGGAACTATGCTCAAAAAGTTATCAAACTGTGCATGCCCTTTGACCCAGCAGTGTTTCTATTGGGCTTATATCCCAAAGAGATCTTAGAGGAAGGAAAGGGTCCCACATGTGCAAGAATGTTTGTGGCAGCCCTTTTTGTAGTGGCTAGAAACTGGAAACTGAATGGATACCCATCAATTGGAGAATGGCTGAACAATTATGGTATATGAATGTTATGGAATATTATTGTTCTATAAGAAACAACCAGCAGGATGATTTCAGAGAGGCCTGGAGAGACTTTGATGAACTGATGCTGAGTGAAATGAGCAGAACCAGGAGATCATTATACACGGCAACAAGAGGACTATATGATGATCAATTTTGATGGACATGGCTCTCTGCAACAAAGAAATGTCTCAAACCAGTTCCAATTGTTCAGTGAAGAAAGCCATATACATCCAGAGAGAGGGATGTGAAATGTGGACCACAACACAACACTTTCACACTCTCTATTGATGTTTGCTTGCATTATGTTTCCCTTCTCAGATTTTTTTCTTATAGATCTGACTTTTCTTGCACAGCAAGATAACTGTAAAAATATGTACACACATATTCGATTTGTTAAGTATTTTAACATAATTAACATGTGGTAGATTTCCTGCCATCTGGGAAGGGGTGGGGACTCTGGGGGAAAAATTTGTAATAGAAAGCTTTGCAAGGGTCAATGTTGAAAAATTACCCATACATATGTTTTGCAAATAAAAAACTTTAATTAAAAAAAAAGCAAAGACGGTTGAACAAAACTAACCAACTCAAAGGACCATATCTCTCAGAATATGCAGTAATCATCTTGAACAGTCCCTCTTCCTTTGTACTGAGAGGAAGCAGGTGTGGGTGCTTCATTGTAAGACCCAATCTAAATGAATTACTGATATGTTTAAATGTGGACATTGTATCCTCCAAAGCAGATCATAATATATCTACACCTCCTCATCTTGTGTGATTCTAATTCAGATTCTTCCATATATTATCCTTAACAAATCTATTAAATGAACTGAAAGGCTTTCCCTAAGTCTTCTAATATTTCATGGGTACTAATATAATACCTTAGCTTTTCCTTTTTTTTTTTTTTTGATCATACTGCATAAAGGACCCACTGACTTTTCTGGTGATGTTTCTTGTGCCACTTCTTGCAACCAAAGTATCATAGGAAATATGCTTTAGCCTATTTATTGATCATTATTATGCACCTTGTTATTGTTCTTTAGATAACCTGCAGTTTTGATTTTTCATTGTGTTCTGTGATCTATAACTATATAACTGGCAGATAAAAGTGGTTTTAACTACAGAGATCTGCTTGGGTTATTGAAAGCAATGAATGATTTCCCAAATGCTATCCTTTCAATTTAATTCAGGAAGAATTCTATGCTGAGAAAGGGAGCTAGGTAGCTCAGTAAATAGAGTATGGGCCTGGAGTCAGCAAGACCTGAGTTCAAATTTGATCTCAGATACTTCCTTGGACAAATCGGTTAATCACTATTTGCTATAATCCATTGGAGAAGGAAATAGCAAACCATTTGGATATCTTTGCCAAGAAAGCTCCATGGACAGTACTGGTGTGCTGTCACATAGAATCACAATGAGTTGCTCATAGCTGAACAACAATAACTTTGGGGAAGACACTGTGCTATTATTTTTGTTGTTTTCAGTCATTTTAGTTGTGTCCAGCTCTTTGTGACCCCATTTGAGGTTTTCTTGGCAATGCTACTACAGTTTTTTGCCATTTCCTTTTCCAACCCATGTTACAGATGAAGAAATTCAGACAAACTTTTGCCTACAAGAAGTTTAGATTCTAACAAAATTTTTTCCTTATATTGTTGAAAGGAATATTTCTTCTACTTGCTATTATTTTCATTTATAAAAAAAGCATGACACAGCTCTTAACTGTTCTGTAATTTCTTAATTTCCTTACAGTAATACATTGATATGTCACCATATTGATATACGGTACTATATATGGTTCTAGTGGGTACTAGAAAGATGGACAAAGATGAAGTGTCATCAAGAAGGAGCTTGGAATCGGTAAATACCCGAAGTTGGAAAGAATTAGAAAGGAAAACACTTAAGATGAAAGCAAGTTTGTTAGTTATAGAGCAAGCATTCCAAAGAACACAGTAAAATGGGCAGAGTGAGACATTGGGGAAATAGGGTTGAGGAGGACAGGAATAAAGGAGGAGGCAGTTAGGGATGAACAATGAAGTTTGTGCATTCTGAAGTTTCCGGTTCTGAATATGAAGGAATAGAGATAATGCTAACTAATGAGGAATGAATTCAGGCAAGAGTATCAATGGTTGGAGAGAAGTTTGTTGAAGGCAGCAGGTGATTAGACTGTTAAAATCATTGTTGGAGATTCAATTTTGTGACAAGAGCTAATGTATTCTGTGGCCAAGGGCACAAAGTTTATTAGCCTGAGAGAATCAGGTCAGGAAGCAAGAGTTTGTAGTTCGTGGTGGGTTTGGTGGTTGCATGACCTTCAGAATGCTGGAGAAGCCTCTGGGAGCAAGATAAGAGTCTGAGAGCTGGATGGATCATATCTGGAGCTAATTCAGTGGATAAGCCAGCAGTTAGTTAAGGGCTGACATTAAGTGCAGAAGAAGGTAGACTATAGATACAAAATCAGACAGACATTGTGAGACAAGACCAATATGTTGATTTGTTTGGTTTAATTCTGCTTCTCTGCTGCAAGGAAGGGTTCTTTTGAGGATTGAACTGATAGGAGTTATTGGGAAGTGATAAAATGTTGCTAAAAAAAGAAAAAAAAACAATAATTGACTGAAAAATCTATCCCAAAGAGTAAAAATTAATAAATGGATGCTGAGCAGGAAAGAGAACAGTAAGGGAGTAGTTGTATTCTTACTGGCCCTTTACCATTTAATACTTTTGTTATTAAAATAGCTGAAAGCATGAAAACCATGTTTATCAGTTATTTTTCAATGGGCATTTTGTCTTTATCATGTACACAATCTAGCATTTAATTTTTCCATATCATAAAAGTCCTGGAAGAAGTTAATCAACTAAACAGCCAATCCATAAACACATATGTAGCAAAAATAAACCACACAATGAATTCCTATTTAATTAGAGTTCTCACCAATTCCATGGGGCTTGAATCTTTAAAAAACTACATTGATTAGGCCATTATTCCGCACATTTAACTTGAGATAGAAAAGCCATTTGGATCTAAGGTTTAACAAATTTTCAGATTATAAAAAGTTGAAAAGAACTGCTAAGCATCCAAACATAATTTTTAAAAAAGATCTGGGCAGTCAGAATGATGAGCAGAATCTAATAAGATTAAGTTGCAGAGAAATAAACAGAAAATTAAAAAAAATCAATAATGTATGGGATGGGAGAGCTGGGACTAGACATTGGTTTTGCATGAAAAATGTCTGAGTTTTAAGTGACTTCTTAGAAATGAATACTTTAATGAGTCTATGATCCTAATGAGGCAGGTAATACAGATTATGGCAGATCCTCACCTTCTTATGGTAGGCAACTCTTGTCTGTGAACTTCTATAAATTTTCCACAGAAAGTACATCCAACATTCTTTGGTTCTCTTTTCATTATAGATATCCTATATATTGCTCTTGTCACTTGACTGGTCAATTTCTTTTTCCAGCCATATACCTCTTTGATAATGGATTGCAAGCTCAGTTTGAATCGACAGTAAGAATGTCTGTCAAACACTGAGATAATTTGAGGCTGCATTATGAGATGTATTTAAAGCACTAAAAATGATAATCCTACTATACTATGAAGTCTTAAGAGTATACCTGGAGTGTGAAGATCAATCTGGATATCCAAATCCATATCTGAAAGGGATAAACTATAGAAAAGCCAGAGGGGAGTGAATAGGATGATTGGGGCCTGGAGACCATGTTCTTTGACGATTATTTGAAAAACTGGAAATATTTAGCCAGGAGAAAGATTTGTCACAGGAGCATGCATGTCAAATACTAGCTATTTTGTGGGAGTATTAGACTTGATCTTCCTAGCCCTAACCCAGGAGTTTGAAGATCTCTTAGCTTCTAATGAGAAAGATGTAGAAAGAAAGATTTTGGAGTAATAGAAGAAAAAACTATTAGGGTTTCTCCAAAGTTTGAAAGACTCTAATAAGAAGTAGGAGATTCCCTATCATTGGAGGTTTTCAAGTAGAGATCACATAATCACCTGTCAGGTATATTGTAAAAGAGGTTTCTATTCAGGTGTGGTATGGACTACATGATCTTGGGGGTCTCTACAATTCTATGAAATTCCTTCTCTTTTTATATTCTCAAGGTCTATTGAAATCCTGATTATGTTTTCAAGGTCTATTTCAATTTGCATCTCCTATATGAAGCCTTCTTGATCATTCTACTTGGACATCATCTCATTATCCAAAATGTAGCTTCTTTTTGTGCTACTTTTATGGAATTTCTCATATATTGTCTTGTATCACTGATGGACATGGATATATTTTTCTCCCCTACTAGATTTTTAAATCTTTTAAATAAAAAAATCTTTTAAAATCCCTTTGAAGCATAGGAGCACCATACTTGATCATTCATTGTGCCAATCATAAAATCTGTTCTTATCCTTCTCTCTTCAGCCTTTGTTAACTCAGCATTACCCAATTATTACACTGGATTTCCCACTAACTCCCCCACTCATCCAATCTCTTTCTGTTGAAATCTTACTCTTTCTTTTTTAAAAATTTGATTTATTTACTTAATATTTTAATTATTTAATAATTAAAAATTTAATATTATTTAATATTTAATATTCAAAACACATTTTTTAGCATTTGTTGTAATTTTTTTGAGTCCTATGTATTCTCCCTTATCCCCATTCACAATTAAGAAAATGCTTGTGAAGTTATGTGAAACATTTCCATAAAAGTCAAGTTGTAAAAGAAAACATAGGTCTCCAACTCTAATGAAAATAAAAACCCTCATAAAAAAATTAAGTTTAAAAAAGAGATAGAGAAAGAGAAAGTGCTTCAATCTGTATTTAGGCACAATCAGTTCCTTTTCTGGGTATGGATAGGATTTTTCATCATAAGTTCTTCAGAGTAAGTTGTGGATGATTGTACTACTGGAAATAGCAAAATAATTTACAGATGGTCATTCTGGAACATTGCTATTTGTGTATTTGTATTTGTATACAGTGTATTTTACTTTGCTTGAGTTCATGGTGGACTTTGCAGGGCTTTTTTTTTTCCTGAAATAATACTGCTTATCATTTCCCATAGAACAACAATATCCCATCACAAATACATACCATAGTTTATTGAGCTATGCCCCAATTGACTGGCATCCCCTCAATTTCCATTTTTCCCTTGAGAAGAGAGCTGTTATGAATATTTTTGTCCACATAGGTCATTTTGCTTTTTTGAATCTCTTTAGCTATTCATGCCTAGTAGTGGTGTTGTTAGGTCAAAGGATTTGCATGAATTTATAGCCTTTGGGCAGAGATCATATCTTTTGATAATTTATCATTTGAGGCATGACTCTTGAAATTTTACTCTTTCTTAAGTCTCTACTCAGGAGCTATCACTTCCTCAATCAGGCCATTTCAAATTTCCACAGCTAGAAGTAAATTTTTCCTCCTCAAACTTCCCATAGTAATTTAACCCTCCAATCTGCATTTATGTTCTTCCTTATATAATAAGTTTTAGTGTTCATGTTAAATTTCTCCCAATCAGTTTGTAAACTCCTTCAAAGAAAATAATGACACTTTATTTTATCTTTGATTTCTAGCACTCAGTACAGTATCTCATACTTCTGTATGTTCTGTAATACTGAATCTTGCCATCTGCCCTGCTGTCATTTGTGTATGCTCTTTCCTCATTTTCCAGTTAAAACCATAACCAAATAAATACCTCTATTGTGATTAAACAGGGTAATTTGTTTAACTCAAGTCACCATAGTCCCATGTTATTTTGTCTTTATTAAAATATAAGTTCTTTGAGGACAAGAACTATCTTACTTTTCTATTTGTATCCCTAATTTTTAACATAGAAGAACTCAGTAAGTATATGAAGATGCTTTTTCATTTATACATTAATTCAACTGCATAAATATTCAGTGAACTCATTTCAATTCAATAAAACTATATTAAGCACCTAATATTTACAAAGCAATATGCTAAACAACTGGGAAGATACCAGAATAAATATAACACAGTCCTTTTTCTTATGAATTTACAATCTAATAGGAAGTTAAATTAATTTATACAAATAACTCTAGTGTGTAACGTTATAAATAACAATAGATGAGAGTAATCTAAATCAGGGCTTCTCAAACTTTTTCTACTTGTGACCCCTTCTCACCAGACAAAGTTTTACATTACTCCAGGGATATTGGACTATAATAGGTATACAAACCAAACATTTACTAATAACAAATCATAGTTTTGTGGCCTAACTATGTGGGGTCAGTTATGAGACCCCAAATGAAGTTGTAACCCACAGTTTAAGGAACTGGGCTCTAGATAAAAAGTTATGTGAGGTTTGAGGAGAGGGAGGGCTTGGCGTTATCAAGGAGGGTCTCATGGAAGAGGCAGCATTTGAATTAGGTCTTGAAGAAATAAGATTTTTTTAAAATAATTTTTTTCAATTACATGTAAAAGCAATTAACATTCTTTTTTTTAAAATTTTGGATTCCAAATTCTCTTTTCCTCTCTCCTCTTTCTCCTCCTTGAGTAAGCAAGCAACTTGATATAATTTATACATGTGTAGTCTTGCAAAACAGATTTTGATATTAGTTATGTTGTGAAAAAGAACTTAGACTAAAGGAAAAAAATCCAAGAAAATTTTTTTAAAAGTTGTTTAAAAGTATCCTTTAATCTGAATTCAGACTCCATGAGGTGAATGGCATTTTTCATCATGAATCCTTTGGAATAGTCTTGTATCATTGTATTTCTGAGAAGAAGTAAGTTATTCACTGTTTATCATCATACTGCTGTTGATTGTTGCTATTGTATACAGTATTTTAATGGTTTTGACCATTTCGCTTTGTATCAGTTAATGTAAGTTTTCCAGATTTTTTCATGAAAACATCTTGCTTCTTATTTCTTATAGCACAATAGTATTTCTGGTAGAGGTTATATATGCATCAGAGAGACAGGACAACTGATTGACTGGTCAGTGGGAAAAAAGTATTATGACATCACAAGAAGATATCTGAAATCCTGCAGCACTGGAAGCATGAATTACTCCTCCACATTTGTTCTGATCAAATGTGTTACCTTATTATATGATTCTCTACATGTGTTCTCTATGAATAACTATTCTACCTCCTGATGATATGTATATTTGTGGGAAAGTGTTTTTGAAAAAAAAAAAATTTATTGCTGCTTTTTTTCCCCTGAAGTTTCATTAAATGTCTGTGTTTTAAACTGGGTGTCTTCTGACTGACTAGAAATGTTAAATTCTTTGGTGGAGCTGGTGAGTTGTGATTTCGAACAGAATATTGGATTAAAGTATCAAAGATCTAAAATTGGAAGGTAGAAGTCATCATCTAACTCTCTTAACATATCGATGAGGAAACTGAGGCCTGTAGGTGTGTGTGGGATAAAGCTACTATCCAGGGTCATGCAGAGTAAATATCAGAAGCAAGAAGATATGGATTCACAACTAGTTTGAACCAGAGGCTCCCTAAGACATTCTTTTCTAGGATACCCATGAACAAGTTAAGTGTCCCCAGGCACTATAATAGACGTTTATAGAGACTAAAAAGCTTACTCGAAGCACTGGACAATATTTGTAGATAAAAAACCTCTCTTGCCTGTCATAACATGCAAATTCTATCCTTTCAATGAAACTCAGATATTTTAAATTTAGATCACTATAATTATAGAAAGATTTCAAACTATTGAATTAAGTTTGACCTTAATAATATTACCATTAGTTAAGGAGATGGGGTAAATTTTGAAATATAA
Organism: Myrmecobius fasciatus; assembly: GCA_023553655.1. Classification (NCBI taxonomy): domain Eukaryota; kingdom Metazoa; phylum Chordata; class Mammalia; order Dasyuromorphia; family Myrmecobiidae; genus Myrmecobius; species Myrmecobius fasciatus. Next base: position 590,731 of record JAJPUD010000137.1, read on the forward strand.
AGGGAAATGATAAAAGAAAATTTGAAACAATTAAAAAAAATTTTCACCAGTGGGTGTTCTTTGTGTTATCATTTTTCAATAGCAATCTGATATAATCTACAAATGGCACAATAGCATTCTAAGCAGGTCTGCTCTAAGGATTCAGTTTTGTTTCTAGTAATCCAACAGAACTAAGATAAATTTTATAAAAGAGGAAATTTTAAAGAAGGGGAATACAAAATAATGTCTGATTACCTCACAGCTATGTAGGAAATAATTTTGGCTGATGCTAGACAAATCAAGTCCTCTAATATTTCATTATATCTGCTGAAAATTCTTTTCTTGTTTGTTCCCACTATAATAGGTTTATTTCTTTGACAACTGTAAATTTAACACAGTTGACAGAAAAGGACAAATGAGGAAAAACAAACATTTGCACTTATAATCAGTTCCACACAATTTAGTATTTAAATAAATTTCCCTGAATGTAGGCCTCTCCTGAATATAAGCTGCACTTCGAAAATGAAATCTCTTTGGAAAAAAAAAGACATATTTAGAGATGCATATATGTATTTATTTACGTGCTAAGAAATTTACATTTATACATGTAATCTGAACCTCAAAACTCATTAGTATGAGATCCTTTCCTCCTTGGTGGATATCAATATCCTGCATCTAAGGAAAGTGCAGATTTAGAAGATAAAGGGCAAAAATGAAAGGGAATTTAGTCTCTTCAGTCTCTTTGAAGGCTGCTGGTTTCTAACTTTGAGAGAGAAGATGGATGATACAAACCCCATTTCAGTTTGTGTAAGGGAGAGAAAGACTCTTTGAAAAACTCAATATAAGATGGGCTGGCAGCCTCAATTATACTCCTATCCTCAACTTGCTACACTAGGGGTTTTGAAGAATTTTTCCTCAAAATTTAAAATTCCTGTAAAATTTGGAATTCTCCTGGTTGAACTGACATACTTTCCTCCCAATGGGAGTGCTTCTTTACTGTATTATCTGGAATATATTCTGATATGTATAATTTCTCTGACATATTTCTTCTCTTCATTTGGGTAAATTAGTTTCTTTGATATTTGCTATATATGTGGTCACTCTGGAACTAGTATTTGGTAAGAAGAAAGCCAATTCTTGGATATAGAGCTTTGAGATCTTTTCCTTTTGAGGAATAGTGATCAAGAGATTGACTTGACAGGCTGCTCTCAAAAAAACAAACAAACAACAACAAAAAAAAAACCCTGGAAAGTCTTCCATGAATTCAAGCAAAGTGAAATGTACTGTGTACAAGGTAATAGCAATGTTGTGGGTTGATCAGCAATACAGTGATCCAAGACTATTCTGAAGGAGTTATGATAAAAAGAACTGATTATGTCTGAATATAGATGGAAGCATACCTTTTTTTTAAAACTTTATTTTTCTTGAGTTTATTTATTTATTTTGGAGAGGGTAATTTGCTTTCTTTTACAGCGTGACTTTTATGGAAATGTTTTACATAACTTCACATGTATCTTCTCAATGGGGGAAGAGGGTGGGAAAAAAGTGAGAGAATATGTACTTAAAAATTTAAAAACAAATGTAAAAAGTTGTTTACATGTAACTGGGGAAAATAAAATTATTAAATAAAGCACACAAAAAATATAAAAAACAGAAGGTAATAATTTAAAAAAAGAGCTGTCGAACCTGAAAAGTAATCCTCTAGACTAATAATATTTAAAGGAGCAAATAGATATAATTCTAGCTCAGTACACTCCTCTCTAGCAGATTTGTGACTGTCAGTCCCAACCTCATGCTTCCTTTCTTGGTAGGAATTAGAATAACCCTTGGAGAAGAGAGGAAGGAAATGGTAGAGATGTCCATTTTAACTCCCTGTGAGTGTTGTACAATATGGAACTATTGCATATAAACTATTTGATTAATTAGGGTAGTCAGCAAACTAAGATCAGAATGCCAAAAAAAAGCCAGGCAGTCTTTTTATATAGCCTTTGAACTAAGAGTAGTTTTATGTTTTTAAATACAAACTTTATTTTGAAATATAACCATTCTTAGCTTCAGGACTACTCAAAAATAGGCTTCAGGTCAGATTTGACCTTTTCTTATTGTAGCTTGCTTATTCCTGGATTAAAATATATGTACCATGAAAAATGAAGGTTAGATGAATTGAGAGCAGAGAGTTTGCACTTAGCCCAACTTTGGTCAAGGAAATAACAGCAAGTGAGTTTGTAGAGAATTTATAGAGAGAATCAAGTTGATGAAAAAATAAAAGAGGTTGGTGGGTACCAATTTTAAAATATATAATTTATCCCCATTCTTGTTAGGGAAATGTACAAGTGAGGAAATAGAAGCTGATGAAGTACAATGATAGGCTGCATTCACATTTTTTATAGACCAGTTTTGTGAGTAGGAGGAAGTGTCTTGCATTTGGATAGTTACATTTGTTCTCTAATTATTTAATCTTGATAGAACAAAATATTATTAAAAGTGCTACTCCACTCAAAAACTTTAAATGGATTCCTTGGAACAGAGAGGCTAAAAATTCTTTTGCTTTGCATTCAAAGCCATCAATTAGCTGTATCTTCTCCTCTTTCCAGTTAAACTAGACTACTTACTATCCCTTATACATAGTTTATATTTGTTTGCCTCTGTATCTTGGATCTCTCTGCTCAGAATTCCTTTCCCCATTCTCATAGGGGGAAAATGTCATATTTTTTCCCTCCTTGGCTAAATTTTGATTAATTTTCTCATTGTGGCAAGAATGAAAGTATGTAATCCAAAGAGGAAACAGATAACTCGAAGAAATATCCTAGCTTCATACAGTGAAAGTCAAATTTTGGTAGTCTTCACCTTCCAATTCATAGAGATATATGCTGGATAAATTTTTATTTTAGTACTTATATAATGTTTTAAGTTTTAAAGAGTGCTTTATAATATTGTTATTGTAAATTATCTAATTTATCATTCACAAAAACATTGGGACTTCAGTGCTATGATCATCTCTGTTTTGCTGACAAGGAAATTGAGGAAGAAGGAGTTTAAGTAAGTGCCTTGCCCAGGGTCACAAAACTAGTAAGTATTTGAGACCAAATTTGACTTCAGGCCTTGTGACCACAGATCTGGTGCTCTCTGCATTAAGCTGACTACATTTCCAGTGCAGAAGCACTCCCTCATTTCTGGCTTCATCTTTGCAAATGAAAGCCTATTTGGGAAGTAATAGTAACAGCACCTTATATTTATGATATTTCATATTACCTCATTTAACTTTCACAATTACATAGTGATATAGGCAGGGCATTATCATTCTTTTAGGAAATGAGTGAACTGAGACTCAGTGTAGCTAATGTAATGTGACTTGCAAATAGTGCGCCAGGAGCTTCAGTCTCAGGACTCCTTTCTCTTCATCCATCACCAAATTAAGTATAAGACATCGTTAGCCCCTATTTCTTTTTGTGATTGACTTTCTTTTAAAATATGTAGGTGATGTTGAATATGATAATGTTATGATTATTAAATCATGTACTTATATTTCCTGAATTAAGAAAGAAGTTATAGATGCATTTATAATATATAAAGCAAGTTATATAATAGGAGAAAACCTTGACAAAGAATATTTACTCACCTTGTATTTTTTGTTTTGTAGTAAAAGACCCAATCTAGTATTTTTAAAGGCCTCTGGGAAAATGAAATTTTGGTAATATTTTCAAAGTCCACCAGTGATACATTCTATCAAAGAGTAAAGTCACTTTACTTGATATATATTCTGAATTTTCACATCTCTACAGTGAACTACTGTGGGTAAATAAGGCACTGTACTGAGGAGAGGACCTAGACTGCTACTCACCTGTGTGATCTTAGGTAAGTTACCTGTGAAACCCTGAGTCTGAGTTTCTTCTTCTATAAAATGGGGAGACTGGACAAAATCATAGATCTAAAGCTGGAATGGACCTCAGAGACCCCAGGATCAATCCTTGCATTTTAAAGTGAATCTAGTCTGTATGAAGTGTTCCCAAGTCTCCCAACTCTACATGCCTTCTCTTCCAAACTACCTTGCAGTTAATTTTTTTTTGTTTCTGTTGTCTTCCCCTTATCTCATGTTGAACACCTATGTGCCACACAGTTTAACACTATATTCTACCCTAATAGCATTAGCTAATTATTGAATGTGTGTTAATCTCCTTGAGAACAGGAGGCGTGTCATTGGTCTTTCTTGTATGCTGGCAGTCTCTTTAGACAATAGTTAATAGTGACCATTTAAATAACGCTTTAGAGTTAACAAAGTGCAACATTACACATTCCTTTTGCAGATGAGGACTGAGTCTCAGAGACGTTAAGTGTCTTATCCAAATATACCCAGCTAATAGTGTCAGAGCAGGGATTCATACCTGATTCTCAAGGATCTTCACTTCAAGTATTTTCACAGAAGATATTCAATAGATACTTGTTTATTTGACTTGCTTTTAGAAGTAGTATAGTGTATTGTGTGAGTGTATTGTTATTCTGGTAAACAGTGCTCAAGTTCAAAGAAAGCTTAGTATATGTAGTGTCATTGTCACAGATTTGGACTTAGAATTTTGGACGATGATGGAAATTATAGTGATGAGAATGGTGAAATTCTTAAACCACATAAGTCGTCTGAATTCTGGGTTCAGAGTTGTACTTAATATTAAAATATATGCTTCTTCTGGAACTATTTTTATAAAGCTCAAAAGGATGTTAAAAGAAGTATAATTCTGGAAAACTGGTGGGAACTCAAGAAGTGGCATTCTACCCCAAACCCTAAAATTTAATAGGATGTTTTCTTCTTTTCCTCCCTTTCCCAACTCTGATTGTCTCTCCCTTTCCCTTCATTCTCTGCATTCCCTTCTTCTTCCTATCTTTCCTTTTCCTCCCCTTCTTCTTCTTCCTACTTCCTTCTTCCTTCTTCTTCTTCCTTCTCCTTTTCTTCCTTCTCCTCCTCCTCCTCCTCTTCCCTCCCTCCTTCCTCTTTCCCTCTTTTCCTCCTTCTTCTACCTCTTGCCCTTCTTCTCTCTCCTTCTCTCTCTCTCACTCCCTCTCTCTCTGTGTCTCTCTGTCTCTGTCTCTTTTCCCCTTTTCTTTCTCCCCCCCTCCCCTTTCCCTCCATTTCTATTTTTCTCCCACCTCTTTCATGTTGTTTCTCTCTCTACTTTCTCTCCTCACATTCAATGTAACATATAGTCAATCTCACTTAAAAAACTTCAGAAGGAAAGTTCAGAGATAATATCTAGCATATGATCGTTTAGATGTCTAAGAACCCCAGGCAAGGAGTAATGACCTCAGAGTTAGGAGAAAGAACAGTGAACTAATCTTATAAACTCCTTCAACTAAACTATTGATGGAAAAGGCTATTAGAATCCAGCTGTATGACCTTGGGCAAATCACATTGGACCTCAGTTTCCTCATATGTAAAATGAGGTATTTTGATTCAGTCAGAGGTCAAAAACAGTGGCCCACCAGCTGGGTGTGATTTTTATTGGTACATCTGGATCCCCATTAGAGTGAATAATGAATCCCCTCAAGTAGGCACATTATTCCAGTTAATACACAATATTTCCATTGCACTGGAACCAATTACCATATTTTACATATAATGCTAATTCAAATATATGTTAAAACTTCAGGGGAATTCATTATTGACATTAATCTGGTCCTGGCTGTATACAGATGTAGGTTTTTTCTATTACACAAAATAAGCCAATGAGTAGGTATGCTAACTCATCTTATTAGAAGGTAACAGTTATGCCCACAACAAGGAATTGTTAGCCTTGAAGTAATACAATTTAGGTTTAGAGTTCTCCTGCTTGCCATTACCTTCTTCCAAACTGAGTTTTTTTTCTGTCCCACACATTCCCTTAGAGTCAGGCTCTGTCTGCTTTCCAAAGTTACAATTCACTAGTCATATAGACTCATTCTACTAATTTACTGATGGAAGAATGTCTGAGAACTCTGGAGGCAACATGGTATATTGAAACAAGCATGGGGACTGGAGCCAGGTGAGCTAGTTTCAAATCTCAGCTCCAGTGTGGTGTATATAGGCAAATAGCCTGTTGTCCTTATGTAAAATGAGGACTAGATGGTCTCAGTTCTCTTCTGTCTCTAGAATCCTACAACTTGATGACGGTTTGCTACCCTAAATTCTCCTCAGCATAACTTATTCCAGTTTCTTGGCTATACAAGTGCCTTTAGAGATAAAAATTTGCTTATTCTCTCTGTTGTATATTAACTTATATGCTCCAATATTTCAAAGATCCATGATTTTATTGTGTGCATTTCCTCCACCAATAATACAGTTTGCAACTCCTCTATTCTTTAGTGGTAGTAGTAGTAATAATAATAATGATAGGCCAAATTTATGCAGGGTTTTATGGTTTCAAAGCATTTTCTACATTTCCTGGCTTAAAAGTTCATTACCCTGGATCCAGCCTGGTGGTTAACCTTTCTGAACTGAGCTGACCTTTTCTCAGATAACAGTTATATATTTGTTTCTGGACCCATACTTGAAGTCACTACAATTAATAAAGTGACAGAATTTGCATTCCATTAGTATAGTCTTTGAATACCCAATATAATCACTACCAGCAATATGAAGCAAATTAGAATTTTAGTGGAGCATTAAACTTGTTGTTGTACATCTTTTGTTCTCAAAGAGAACCATGACATCAGAAAGACATTAACTTGTAGAAATTAAATAAAATAATTGAAATATTTAAAGTAGTAGGAATCAATCAGCATAAATATTCATTAAATACCTACTGTGTGCCAGGTACTATGTAAGGTCCTGGAAATAAAATGATAGAGATTAAATAGTTCCTGCTGTCAAGAAGCTTACAGCCTAGGGAGGGTAGTTAGCACATACACACACACATTTTATATATATATATATATATATATATATATATATATATACATACATATTTTAGATGTATTTCTGTATATACAAATATACATAGGGATGTATTTATGTAAATGTAAACACATAAAATTTTATATAAAACATACAAAAATATAAGGTAATTTTGATGTGAAGCATTAGCAGCTATAGGATTTAAGAAAGACCTTGTGGCTAATTGACTCACACAGCCTTAATCCTGAATCCTGGTACTGGTTTTTCATGGTGGTCCGCCTCCACCTTTATTTCTATCCTTCTGGTTCTGTGGGACTCCTTATAGCTTTCCCTCCTCCAACTCTATGGGTCTCCTACATGTTGAGGGCTAGGCTCCTCCTCGATTGAGATTAAGGACTGGCAAAATGTTTTTTTAAGGGCCACCAGAAATTTGGCTAACTCTCCTAATCAGTGAAACTTCTCTGCCTCTTAATTTTCTGTGATGACATCACATTAACTGATCTGATATGTGTGTGTGTATATGCCATTTAAACTACAATATCTTGACCAATGTCCCCACATTAAACTCTTTCCCTACCTAGTTATATATATTTTATGTCCCCAGCGAATCAATCGCAGTACTTTTGCCACATGCCATAGTGACTTGAAAGAAGCTCTAGCATAATCTTTAAAAAAAATAATAGCTTTTTATTTTCAAAATATATGCAAAGATAGTTTTTTAACATTCACCCTTGCAAAAACTTGTGTTTCTAATTTTTTCTCCCTCCCTTCCCCTTATCCTTTTCCTCAATAGCAAGTAATCCAATATATTAAAAATTTCCACATTTATTGTGCTGTACAAGAAAAATTCTATCAAAAAGGAAAACAAATGAGAAAGAAAACAAAAATCAAGCAAACAACAACAACAAAATGAAAATATTATGTTGTGATCCACCTTTAGTCCCCACAGTCCTCTCTTTGGTGCAGATGGCTCTCTCCATTACAAGTCTATTGAACTGGCCTGAATTATCTCACTGTTGAAAAGAGCCACGTCTATCAGAATTGATCACCACATAATCTTGCTGTTGCTGTGTACAATGTTTTCTTGGTTCTACTCACTTCATTTAGCAACAGTTCATGTAAGGCCTTTCTGAAATCATTCTTCCAGCATAATTTTTATAAGGGCCTTCTCCCCAATGTTTTATACCAAGGCAATGTTTATATGGCACAATTCTTAAGCAATTCAGAAATTAGTATTCTTCTCTGAGAGAGAAAACCCTCACTTCCAATATCTGGTTATATAATTTAAAAAACTAGACATTTTACAAAATTCTCAAAGGTTACTTCCTACATTGATGTTTGCTTTTGGCTGGTTTATTCTCTAGCGCTTTGCCTATAAGTCCTCTTCAAAGCTAGTATCTTTAAGTTCAGGATCACAGGTCTTCTGGGTAGTTTGCCCTCAGCTAAAGTCAGAAATGTCATTTGTGCCCATCTTTCCTTGTTCTCTTTTGGTGAACTACTAAGTCTTTGTGTGTGTGTGTATGCACATACATATGCATGCAAACATATATATATCACACATACATACTCACATATGTATGTGTAATACATATAAAATGTTATTAATAACTAGGAGATTGTTTCTACTCTTCAATCCCATGGACATATAGATTGCAAATGTTGAAGGCAGGACTCACACTTGGTTGTTCTGATTCCCAAGTTCAATGCTCTTTCCATTGTAAACCACAATGCCTCTTAAAAAGAGTAATAGTTTTACAGAACCAAAGCATTTTGCCTACATCATGCCATTCATTCTCCCAACAAACTGTGAGGTAAGCCCTGAAAGAAGTTCTATTTTTATCTTTCAATTGGAGCAACTGGAGCCCAGATAGGGTAAGTGATTTGCTTAAGGTCAACCAGGCAATACTCTCAGTACCAGTTGAAATCTAAATGTCATGGAGATGAATGAGGCTCTTCTTCAGACATTCTTAGTCTCCTTTTAGAGTCCAGGCTTCCTTCCCTGGGACTCAACCTGGACTCAAACTAAGTGGAACCCATTGTATATGGGGAGGGGGTGAAGCACCTCAGCCCCAGGGGCTCTTCAAAGATTACAGTTCATAGAATTATAGGATCATAGCTTTTGAGCTGGAAGGGACCTTGGAGACCATCCAGTCTAAGCCTTTTATTTTATTGCACCAGTCTTCTGATTACCAAATATAGTATTTTCCCCAAGATATCAGGCTATGTATTTGGAGCTCTGGACTGGAAAATAAGCCATACTACAGTATTCATAACTGCCTGTAAACACCAATAACTTACTATAAACAAAATATCATATTTTATTTCATTAACAAGAAGCATTCAAAATATAAGTTTTTTATAATTGCTATTTTTATTTGCAGGTAAAATCCTATTTTAATGAACAGGATGAGATGACCAAATTGTTTCATTAAATTCAAATTATGCTTTAATGAAAACCTTTCGCTAGAGAATGTGGAAGTTTTATTCTTTATTTTTTGTTTGTTTAAATAAAGCAAAAGCTTTATTCTCTGCACATAATTTGCAAATGATATCATTTTGGGGATGGGTGTGGGTTAGATGATTGTTTTTAGGGCTGCCATGTGATGTGAGTCACGTGGAGAGAAGAATATTGAAGATAGTAACAACCAGAAAGAAGAGACATATTACCTTTATTTCTGCCTCCTGCTGTAATTACATTTGAAATTCTAACCCTGCCCTATATCTATCTCTCTTATCTCAACGGTTCCTAGGCAAGGCTGAATTAGATGTCTCATTCCTAGTCCATGTACTCTACTTTCAACCTCTGAGACCTGCAAATAAAAATATAGTTACAAGGAAAAGAATAAATATTGAACCAAAGAAACAGTGTTTTCATTAAATAGCTTGACTGCTTAATGGATGCGGCCTTATGAACACATCTGTTCTACAGAATTTTTTCCCTTTAATAGATTGTATTGAAACCAAATCAGCAAAGCCTAGTTTCTGCAGGCTATCCACTGGGATGGGGAAAAGGCTGCATGAAATAGAACTCATTAAAATGGGATTTTACCTATTTGAAATAAAATATAAGATGCTATTCTTTAAAATTGTTATTTTAATATTTCATGAGTCTTCAAAAAATCACATCTCTTTTCCTTAGTAGATGTTTTAAAGTCATCCCCTAGTAGTCAACTTTCTAGTAATGAGCATCTCTGAACTGAGTTTAGCTGGTTGTCATATAGCAGATCCTGTGTCACTCAGGGGAATTTTTTCTTCTTATCACCACCACTGTCAGTCTTTCCATTAGACAGTCATTCAATCAGGCAACAAGTATGTATTGTGTATCTACTATGTGCCAGGCCCCAAACTAAATGTTGGGGATACAAAAGAGGCAAACGCTATTCTTGATACCAGGAGAAAGCAATAAAGGCTTCTGCAAGTTGGTTGGATAGGCTAGGGCAAATGAAGAGGTCTGTCTAGATGAGTCACATAATATGGCAGTTGAGATCTATTTACGTCATTGGAGGAATCTAAATCAGTGAGATCTAAGATTCATTTGAGGATCTTCTGCTCTTCGCTCCATGATCGTCACCTCTTGAAAAGTCTCCTAATTAAATGGTTTCTTTTCTTTTAAAAACAAAAACAAGCATTTTACAATTGTGTATATCTAGATATTAAGTATATTTTGGTAGATTGACTCCCAGATATACTATCTATTTTATTATTTCTGTTATTAAATCTTATAAGGAATACTGAATGAAGTATAGATAGGAGATACTTGGCTATTAAAGATCCCATGAGACAGAGTTTTGTTCTGCCAAATCAGATGCTTTTTCATAACCAACAAATAATGAATAGGCATAACATGCTCTTATATTCTCTAAATATTTAAGTTAATTGTGAGATGGCAAGAGTACTGTCCATTGTGGAATATAAATTTTTCCCTAGTAATAATAGCTTCACTGAGGATTCACTCAATTAATACATAGATGGATATAATAGATCTTGTAGAGATATTGGTTGATATCCTTCTATTCACTTTTTCCCTGTTATTAATAAGGTTTTAATTTGCTTTGGTATCTTTCTTTCCTTCAGATTCCTGGTACCATTTCCAGCATGGAAGCCTTTTCCTATTCTTCACCTCTGTATTTGAATTACCGTGTCCTGTGGTATGACAGTAAAAAGAAAAAAATTCCCTGGTCTTCTTCCCCTTTCTTTCTTCCTATGCCCTCCATAGAGTATTTCTATTTTTGCTATTATTTTTTTTTCACACTCAAACTCAGGAGTTGCCTTTGTTCTATCATTGGCTCTTGAATGGGAGCTAGAGGAGGAGTCTGTGAAAGGATAATAATCTTTTCTTTTCCTTTTCAGAATATAGGCATTAGATCATCACTTAACCTTTACTGTAAGTTCAGATGTGTTTACCTTTCTTAAATTTATTTTGTCCATTTCATTCATATTTCGAAAAATCACTCAATTCCAGTTTTCTCAATAGGAATGCTTAGATGTAATTACTTCTGTTCAAAGATAACAATTTTATGGGGATGTGTGAATTCATAGATCTCTTTTCCGTGGGATGGCAGAATCCTGTTAAATCTTTGCCACTAAGGAGATTTCTAGTGGTTTGTATGGTCATTATATGGTCATACACATGACATGGCTTGGAGAGAAAAAATTCTAGATTAGGGAACAGTGAGTGAAGATCATAGATTACTCCAGTGGATATTTTTTTCCTGTAGGATTTCTATACACAGATTTATTTTCTTTTTCATATTTTTAGTTTTGCTTTTTTGTTATTTGTTATTTATTTTTTATCATTTTGAGGTAGTAATGGGAAGTTGGACTTGGTCACAACCTCTTAGTTACCTTGTTCTACAATATAGGATGTCCCATATCTTGTAGTGTAATTTTAAGCTACTAAAACTTTATGGACATCCTGTATGTAACCTGTGTCTCATTACTATTACTCTCTTTGTTTTCTTAGAGGTGAGGTTCAGTCTTGAACATTTCTCAATAAAAATCTCTGATTCATTTTGTCCTCACTCAAAAATTTTCCTCTCAACAACAGAATGTGGTTAAAATATCTCAAGACCCAGATCTTACAAAATAATTGAGGTTACCAAGGCTTTAACATGGCATAAGCTTATTGAAAAATAGCTAACCATACTTTTTAAACTTTATTTTTTTGTTTTAATTTTGTGTGCATATCCATATTTTCCATATAGCAAATATGACTTCACATGCATAACTGATATATATTTTTCTTACCATCTCAAGGAGTGGGGGAAAGATAAAAAGGAGGAGAGAATTTGGAACTCAATTTTTTCTTCTTTTTAAAAATTTTTTTTGGAACAAAAATTTTTTAAAAAAAGAATGTTAAAAATTTTCAAATGTGTAATTGGGAAATATTAAAAAAATAAATAAAAATATATTAAAATTAAAAAACAAAATTAAAAGAATGATGAGTGAGAGAGAGAGAGAGAGAGAGAGAGAGAGAGAGAGAGAGAGAGAGAGAGAGAGAGAGAGA
>JAJPUD010000137.1:603087-622793 GCA_023553655.1 Myrmecobius fasciatus
AGAGAGAGAGAGAGAGAGAGAGAGAGAGAGAGAGAGAGAGAGAGAGAATTAACTAATCAAACAAAACAACCAGAGGAGGTTAGTGTCTTGGTCCATTAACAGGGAAGTAGTATAACTCACACTAGTGAGGAATGTCACTTCTTCAGTCCTCATGACCCTGCAAACCTTCTGGAAGCAAGTCCTATTTCATATACTGTTACTAAAGGTTCTAGGATCAGTCTACTATTAGCTGCCTTCCTTATCTCTGGGATCCGCATCCTCTTTGTATAGTGTCTATTGCCTAGATCCCAATCCCTGCCTCCATCACTGTTTGCTACCATCAGCTTGGTTTGAAGGATGGTTGCTAGCCTGACTCAGGGTCTCCTTGCCATTTACCTGGTGGAGTTGCACCTGTTGCCAACTTGCATTTCTCATGGCTCCAAACTAGAAAACCCCAATCTTCTTTATAGGTCCTTTCCCATAGTTCTTGCTGACAGATTTTTTAAAAAATTTCATGTATATCCTAGCACTTTAAAAAAATTCATATATAGGAATGATCAAAGAGATACTTTAATCTCATTGGAGCCATTTTGACTTTCAGCATTGGTCTCCTCTGTCCATTTTCTGGTCCTTTTAACCCTAACTTTGTGATATCATAAGTCATGGCTCCCCTTGCTTGCCTGTCTGAGATACACTTAAGGTGTCATACTGTGTGAAGTTCTTCTATCTGGCTTAAGTTAATTCACATATCAAGCTCTCATTTCCTGGAGTCACATTGTATCTCATGAAATAGAATTTTTACCATTGGAACAAGGGCCTTAGACACCAAACCACACAAATCCAAGATCAACATCTTTAATAATTAGCCTTTACCAAAATTAAGTATCCTGTCCAGGACCAAAGATTCAGGTTGCAGACCTCTTGCTTCACCTTGATTCATTTAAAGATAGAAACACTCATAGCAAAGCTAGTCTACCTTCTTCTCTCACATTTAGAAGGGAATTAATACAACCTATGCTATTCTCTGGATTCTTCAGGGTAGGTGCCTCAGTCAAAAGGTAGCACATCTCCCCGTGGCTAGCAATCTTCTGCCTCTTACTCTTTTAATTTCTGTGATACACGATTGTCTGCATACAAATACTGACACAGGACTGGTTGTCTGCATGTACTCCCACTCAGGCCCCTCAAATACATTTCCAATTTTCCCAGTGTCAATCCTATCCCTTTTCATGGTTTAATTCATCTTTACCTGCTCCTTTCATTGAGCCAATAGGAAGCTCCATTCTATCATTAACAAATCTTTCATTTTACCCACTTCTTGTGTTCCCTCCAAATTCTGTTACTTTTGGATACCTTGTTCCTCCCATTTCATCCTTGACCACCTTTTCCAGAGCTTAATGACCCCCCAAACACTAGTCCTAAAAGGAAATTCAGCATTCTCCTTACTCTCCGTTATCATTTCCAGACTTTCCTTCTGCTACCATTGCTTGACATTATTATACTATCTTAGATAAGCCTTGGGCTTAGAATCAGAACTAACTTGGATTTGAGTCTTGGTTCTGTCAGTTAATGGGTATGACCTTAGTTACAGGGCTCAACCTCTTCATTTGTAAAATCAAAATACTCTGTCTCTTTACTTCCTGGGACTGCAAGGACCAAATGAGATAATCTATAGGAAAGGTACTTTTAAAAGTATAAAACTCTCCATAAATGCAAACTGTTATTATTTAATTGTTCCTTATTTTTTATTCTTACCCTAAATCTTTCCTGATACTCTTTGTCTCTTCTCTCTTCTGCCTGTCCTCATCTGCTGCAATTGGGAAAACTTTGTTGTTCTGTCTTGGAACATTATCTCCTCTCTCTGCCAAGTCATTTCCCTTCTGTACTTCAAAATACCTCTCAAATGTCATCCCCTACATGATACTTTCCTTGTTTCAATTCTTTTCAGTTCAGTTAACATTTATTAATGTAACAGGTCTGATGCTGTCATCAGTTAGGATCATGAGCAAGTGAATGCCAATCACTTATCATTCCAGACATCCATGTCTTCAATCCATATTGTCATGCTCTGGGCTTTCACTATGGAAGTATCTGCTAGCTCATCACTCCACCCCATCTATCAGCCCCTCCTATAGTCTCTAGACCCAGATTATTGTTTCAATCATTCATATCTCAATGATCATGGTTTAAAATAATTTAATTAGATTAGTTGAAAGCATGGTAAAAATTAAGAAAACGATAGATAAAAATCATAGCATATAATATTCTATTCCTTCCTAATTCTATCTTCAGAAGACAGAAAAAATCCATTTAGGTTAGAATCCTATCTCTTAGTTAACAGCAGGTACAGATGACTTGACAAAGAAGGTCATTATCATATAATGTTCCCTTCTCTCAGTCATGCTATGAGACATGGCATACCATCTAAATTTATAATAAGTATTGCAGCTTTTTCTCTTATTGGAGAAGGTGATATGCAATGCTTAACAAAAGCTATATCTCCAAATTATTTTCTCATGCTTCCTAAACATTGGTCCTGGAAAGAGAGTCAATTGTCCTTCTCCTGGCTTATACCCACTGCTGATACAACATGCATGCATCAGCCTCCTCAGCTGATTCTGGATCCAGATTTTGTCTGTGCTTCTCTACAGGAACTAGCAGAAAGCCTTTCAGTCTACTGTCATATGCTGGTGAATGCAATGAGACATACCCACTTGCTATGCTTTTGAGATTCTTTTCCCTCCAAGGTACAAGCCCAGGGTTTCTCAACTAGGATTGTGTACTCCTATCAATCATCTTTATCAGCCTTCTCTCCTCATTGCTTTCCCCAATGTCCATGTATCTAGAGGAAAAAAAAGCAAATGAAGCTATTAGGGATGTGAGAGTACAATATGTCTCTACCAAATACATATTTTGTGCAGAGTATTGTCCTAGGAACTGGATATGACACAAGATAAAGAATGGATGGCTCTTCCTCCATGAAATATAAAATGCACCTAGAGTACAAATTACTAAACAAATTTTATACAATTAATGGACAAAATGAAATATTGGAGGTAATTTCTACTCTAAACTACTCTATGATAATATCCTACCATAGTCCTATTGCTGAGTTTCCCTGCAATCTTAACAATTCAGCCACTAATTCAAAGCCCAAGCCAGACTCTATTTCAAGATGCCAAGTTCTTCTCAGGACATTAAGCCCACATTCTGATTTCAAAGTACCTTAACACAATTGTCATCTTTGATCTCAACAGCAGCCAGGTGAAATGTATAAGGTAGGAATTATCATTCCCCTTTGCCGAAGGGGAAAATGAAGCTAAAATCATAGAAGTTTGGAGTTGGAAGGTCTTTTAGAGATATCTATCCCCATAAATGAAGAAACTGAGGTTAAGAAGTTGCCAGAGGTTACATATACATACATGTATACATATGTGTGTGACATATATATGTATATATATATATATCACATACACATATGTATATGTGTATCTATTTGTGTCAGAGCCATGGCTGTAAAACTAGATTTACTTTTAGCTTTCTATTCTGTTCATTGAACTATATATATATATATACTTTCCCCACTTGATCTGGACATGTTCAAGGTAGGACTATCCTGGTAGGAATGATTCACTGAAAGAAATTATAATTTCTGAATTAACAGCTGAAATTTGACACTTTTACCCATTTTTTATTTACTGAGATTCTAGAAGCAACAGTGACTCAAATGGCAGATCTTTGGGGGAAAAAAAGGTTAAGGAACACCCTAGGGAAGGGATAATTTCTACTTCAATTCCTTCCTTTATCCTTTGCTTACTAGTTAAAGCTTTTTGGATTGAATCCAACCTTGGCCAGATATTGAGAGATTAAGTTTCAAAACATAGGGTATTGGTATTGTATCTCATAGAAATCATATTAGATTTTGAAACTGTTGTCTATTAGTACTTGCTGTCCTAAGGAGGTGAAAGATTTAAGGACTACAATGTCTTTGTTTGCAGGTAAATATTTGACAACTCATGCTTTGAAAAAGATGTATATTTAGGGAACTAAGTGATGCAATGGGTAGAACACTAACCCTGGAGTCAGGAGGACCTGAATTCAAATCTGACCTCAGACACTTGCCATTTCCTAGCTGTATGGCCCTGGGCAGGTTATAATGACATTGCCATACAAAAAAAGTACATTTATAAGCTTTTGGGTTTAATTTGCACAAATATTTTATACATTTTTAAAATGTTGGCAAAACACCCCAATACATCTAGCCCTAATATGGTCTTTGATAATTTCAAGGTGTGATGTTCACACTGACTCCAGCATACCTTCTAAGGGAGGTCAGGAGGGAAGACCTGTGATTTCATTGTTAAGGAATTTCTAATAAGGAAATTCCATTTATAAATGTATCTCTATTGAGGTTCTGCAACTTATAGCCTTAGAGAATTGTCTGGGGACGCTGACATGCTAAATGACCTGGGGTTCTATATTTAGTATATGGTAGCAGCGTATTCCTTATCCACTATGCTGCTGTTAATGACAAGTACTATAATTCACTAAAAGTATTGCTGTGCAGTAATTTGTCTTTCTCTTCATTGTATCACCAACTATCCAGATATATACTAGCATCACTTGCTACTACTACTACCAGTACTGCCATCACCACCTGCCATTACTATTACCACTAATACTTGCTGCTGCTGCTGCTGCTGTTACTACTACTACTACTACTATTACTACTACTACTACTACTACTACTATTACTACCGCTACTACTACTATTACTACTACTACTACTATTACTACTGCTACTAGCTAACTAGCTAACATTTTATACAAATCTTTAAAGCTTGCTATACATTTACAAATATTATATCATTTGATCCTCACAACAACTCTGGTAGATGGATACTATTATAATCCCCACTTTATAGATGGGGAAAGAAAGGCAAATAGGAGTAAGTTAGATATGACCATAAACCTTCCTGATTCCAGGTCCAATACACTAGTCACGTGTACCTGAAGTGACTGGATATATTAAATCTAGTATATATATATATATATATATATATATATATATATATATATATATATAATATTGTCCATACTAGAATAATTAATTGATAGTTTTAAAATTTCCCAGTCTATCTAGTGTTGGTTTATTGCCACCATGAAGTCTTCCCTGATCTTCCCATTTTCTAAAACTCTCACACTCAAAATGACTTTATATTGATTTTATATATACATGCACATATGCACATTATCTCACTTGATAAAATTGTAAGCTTATTGAGGTCAGAGACTTTTATTTTTGTGTTTGCACAACTCTTGTCTGTCTTGTAGTAAGTACTTAAGAGTACTTGTTGATTTATAGCTCAATGCAATAGTTATCAGTTAGATCTCTTTGAAAAATTTCTTGACATTTTAAAATTTTTTGCCTATGAGTATATTAGGGTTTTTTAAGGTTAGAGAGCTGCTGGTGGAATGTTATAGAAGGGAGGACTTACCTTTAAGAATTTTAAATCTCTAGGGATGATTTATATTAAAATACCAGCAGCATTACGATTTAGGACAAGCACTCATTTTCCTCATATGATATTACATAGGACCAAATTCTTCTGAAAGTTGTTCAGAGACTTATAAAAGATAAGCTTCTTTGTAGACAGCAAGCTCACCATCCTTGCATACTTGTATCTAAAATAGTACCAAAATTCTCTTTACTGCTTGTGTGTACCAAAATGAAGCATGAGCTCATAGTAGTATTTTAGTTATTGGTTCAGTTTCCGATGTCTTCCTAGAGCTTTTTCAGGCTCTCTCTGTCCTTACAACATGACCTCTTAGCTTAATTTGTGTAAGCCATGTGACCAGCTGTTTACTGAGTTCTGCTGTCCTAGGCCAAGTCCTTTTGATAACATAAGAAGACATTTTTAGTGGTACAGTTTATGTTGCCTTCATAAAGGGTTCCGTGTATTATTTATTTCATAGGCATAAATAGAATCCTTTGAGGTTGTGCCATAACAGGAAGTGGACCAACCAGGATAAGTAATGAAGTCAGAATTGGTATGAAGGAATTCCTTATAACTTTTTCCCTTTTAAAAAATTTAGAATACCAATGTATTATGGATGGTTCCCTTTATCAGAAAATGGTATAGCAAAAGTAAATCATTTCCATCAGTGGAGATGGTAATTTGTTTCTTGTTTGCTAACTTTAATTAGCCAACATGTGTACCATATTACATACATATTTATTTTGATTTTTAAGTTAAAACTTTGATTTGTTTTTGATATGTGTGACACAAAAGAAATTCTCATCACAGGGCACTCACTTTAAGTCCCCTGCAAAGCAAAGCTGTTAAATATTAATTCTCAACTTTATTATAGACCTGTATATACATAGATAATATATTCCACATCCTTGCAGGAGTGCAGTTCTCTACTTCCAAAGAATATCCACAGATAAAAATTTCATTTTTCTATCTTTGCTGGAGTGAAAGCTCCTCTTTCATTTGCATTTTCTTGATTTGCAAGTGTTTCACAGAGTTCATTTTCGATAGCAGAGAATTGGTCATGATTTTATTTTAAAATATAGCACACTGTTCTTATGCCAGAGACTCCTTAAGTGGCTATTTCTGTTCTCCGTTCTCAACAGGAACAAGTAAATACTGCACTGCAAGTTATTTTTAATTTTTTTTTAAATAATGTTTGTTATTTCAAGGCATTAAGGAGTAAAAATCATCTTAGAAAATGCCGGTCAGTTGTGTTTATTGCTTTATGTCAACACATTTGTCATTTTGAGAAAGTGTCACAATCCTGGAAGAAGATTGCTTGTACTTCTTGAGTTGGATTCCAATTCGAGAAATACTCTGTGCATCTTCAATTACATCTCAAAGGATCTGTGTTTGCACATCTGTAGGAATCTGCTTCTTCTTGTATCATATGCAAATTAGCATTCTTTATTTTAGTGATGTAATTGGTCCTCTAATATAAGAGACTTGCCTCTTCTTTTTACTTACAACTTAAAGCTTTCCCATAATACAGAGAAAACCCTTTGTTACACGATTGTTGGATAACTTAGTTAAACATTGCAAAGAAACCTGAAGTCAACTAGCCTAAGATCAGAAACTTTAGGTCCCAGATCCCATTTCTGCTTCTGACTAGCTGTGAGAACTTTCAGGCTTCAGTTTCCTTATTTGTCAATTAGTCAATATGTTGGGATTAGATCAAAGATTTTTAACCTTTTTTGTGTCACAGTCCTTTGTGGCAGTCTTCTGAAGCATACAAATTCCTTCCCAGAATAACATTTTTAAATGCATGAGACAAAATACATAGGCTTGCAAAACCAATTATATTGAAGTACATTTATCAGCATCTTAAAAAACAACATGTTCATGGACTCCAGGTGAAAAACCTCTGGAATAAATAATCTTCAAAGTCCTCTCCACCTCTTAAATTTCTTGGCTATATATCTCCACAATTAATTTTTAATAATGTTTCCATTAAAATGTTTGGAACATTTTTTTAATCTGATTATATTTTGTTCTCCTTTGATTCATTTCTAGAGGTATAGTTTTTAAAAGAGATAATTGCAATCCTCCCCTTCTTCCATCTTTTAATTCTGATCTTAAGTACTGTGCCTTCCCCAACTTTGACTAACAGAGTGCTTCATGCCTGGGATGTACCTTATACAAGCTTGGTAAATTGCAAGGAATGGAATTTCAGGAGTTAAGGAGAAACCCTCTTTGGGGTGGTGGGTGGATAGAGTAGGCAAGAATTATGACTCTTATGCTCAAACACTAATTCCTTTTTTAAAAAAATCTATATTATGTCATCTGGTTGCAATATACAAAATAATTTATCATCATTTCTGTTGAAACTAGAGAAACAGGTGAGGAAAGAGCTTATTGCTTTTGGAATCCAGAATGTATATGTAGCTGTAAATACGATAGTAATTCTAACTTCTGACATTTTGGTGTTCTTAGTCCACATTTTTGGGTTACTATACTGTATCTAATCAAATTCATATAAGTAATGCCATGCATGCAGTGCATCTCCCATAATTCTCTTTGGAGACAGTGCACAGCTGCTCTAGGGAGTATTAGCTGCTTCTTAGGAGCTAGTATCTTCTTTCATTAAAATCACAGATGGTGGGGTGTCTTTCCCACCATGACAGTTAATTTGAGCTCTGGTCAGGTGAAGGGGTGATGTATGTCCACAAAATAGTTCTTTAAATATAAATTCCCATATCATGTCCAAGTGCCATGTATTTTCAGTTAAATCATCAGTACTGATCCTGATCATTAGAGTGTGAAGATACAGGGAAAGAAAATAATCTTATGTCCATGGGGGTAAAATTATTAGTGAGAGGAAACTATATATCTTTGATTTATTAGGACTGTAATTCCACATAGATGAGAAAAATATTAATAGTCATTTTGTGTTGGAAAAAACATATCTATTTGTTGAAATGAATTAATTGATTTCCTTATTTAGTTGCTTCTTTTTGGCAGCTCACTAGACCTCCAAAATGAAGCACAAATTGATCTCTTCAATGGTTGCTGATTTTGATTTTCTTGATTGCTCATACTCATAGGGTCACATGTTTTTGTCCATGAAACTTTAGTTGCTGACAATCGAAAACTTTCTATAGGTCATGTGTCCTTGCCTTATGGTGCCATTTTATCCCTTCATTGACTAGTGAAAAATCACTGCCTACATTAAATTTCATTTGCTCTTTCAATGAATAAAGTCCCAAGTCACAAGAGAGCTAATAAAGATTAGAGAATTTCCTCAAATCAAAAACCCAGATCAGATGATTTATGTTCCAGAAGGAAAAGAAATCAAGAATATATGATATATATATGTGCACACACACATATATGTACATATAAATTATATATGCACACATATATATAAATAATAGTATGTGAATACTATTATTTTGCATATTATTATATAACATAATTATATAATATTATAGTACTACTAAGAAATTATGAAGGGAATAATTTCAAAGAGACATGGGTAGTAGAGACAGGGTAAAGACAGAGTAGAGACAGAATAGAAAGACAGGGGGTAGTAGATTAATTACAGGGAGTGAGATCATCAGATTGATTCTGTATCATTTTTAATTGATTCCATTTACAATTGAGTGATTTAATTGGTTGTGATGATTCTTTGTTTCTGAACTTCAAAAATTCATCTGGATTGTAATGAATTAAATTGAGAAATATAGTTCTCTTGTTAATCACTGTTTTCTTCTTGTCTTAAGGAAAACTATTATTCTTGGGGGATGTGATTGAATACCAGGGAATCTGGTCTAATATCTTTATATCACCAAACTATCCTTCAAGCATGTCTAGTTTGCTGAACAAAGAAGTCTGGTCTATTATCTCTTACCTTGCAAGTAGTAAACTTGCAAACAATGAACATTTCTTAGTCAGAGAAGTAAAGGAGAGAATTATTGCTAACCCTTCATTCACAATTTCCAGCTATTCATATTGTCTCTGATTCCTTAGCTCTGTAACCAGTCATATTGATTTTGCTATTCAGGATAAACTTTAGTAACCAATCACAACTTATTCCTCACCATGTTGTCCTGTTCTTTGTTCTGTACTCCCCACAAATATAGAAGAGTCTTGAAGTCATGTGGCTATTGGATTTAGTCACTGATGTATTTTATTACTAGGTCCATGCCCTACTAATAAATTGTTATTCAGAAAAAACCAGGCTTCAGTCTACCTTTGTTGAATTTCATTCAAGATGAGAGAATATAGATATATAAATAAAATTTAATAAAAAAGACATTATATTGACCCAGTCATGCAGTATAGTGCAGTAACCAATAAGTGATTCTGAACAGTGGAGGAGCATTTTGGTATAGGACTAATTTTTGTAAAAGAATGGGAGATGTGATGGATCTCCTGTCTCTATTTCACAGTGTCTCTACTTTTTGTTATTTATTTTAAGTAGAGATTAGATATTTCTGTATAGATTTCATCCTCCAATCAACCACCAAGAGGCATTTATTAAGTGTTTACCATGTGTGAGACACTGTGCCAAGAGTTGGAAATATACAAAAAAGGGGGAAAAAACTCTGACTCTTAAAGTGTAAATGAATGAATGAATACTATATAAAGAGCCTATAGATTAGATTATACACTACAAACACAAAGAGGAAATCAACTTTAGAAGTTCTGGCTGTAGCAGCTTCCTAACTAAGAAAGGTCTTTTGAGGAGTTAACAGTTGAGCTGAGTCTTGAAAGAATTCATTTCTGTAAAAAAATATTATTTTTTCTAATTGCATGTAATAATATTTTTAACGTTTGCTTTTGAGAATTTTGAATCCAAATCCTCTCCCTTCCTTCCCCTCTTCATGAGAAGGTGATCAATTTGATATTGATTTTACATGTGCAGTCATGCAAAAAATATTTTCATATTAACTATGCTGCAAAAGACAATGCAGACCAGAAAAGAAAAACAAATGAAAATTAAAAAAGTAAAAGAAGAGTATACTTTGATCTACATTCAGACTCTATTAGTTCTTTCTCTGGAGGTGGATAGCTTCATTCATTATAAATCTATCAGAATTGTTTTGGAGGGGCAGCTAGGTGGCACAGTGGATAGAGCACCAGCCCTGAAGTCAGGAGGACCTGAGTTCAAATCTGGCCTTAGACACTTAACATTCCCTAACTGTGTGACCCTGGGCAAGTCACTTAACCTCAATTGCCTCAGCAGAAAAGAAAAAAGAAAGAATTGTTTTGGATCATTGTATTGCTTAAAATAGTTAAATCATTCTCAGTTGATTATCATACAATATTGCTGTTAATGTGTAAAATGTAACCCTGGTTTTGCTAATTTCATTTTATATCATTTCAAATAAGTATTTCTAGATCTTTCTGAAAACACCCCCCCCCCCTCATTTCTTATAGCATAATAGTATTTCATCACAATCATATACCACAACTTATTCAGCCATTCCCCAACTGGTGGACATCTACTCAAATTCTAATTTTTTTTTTTTTTGCTGAGACAATTGGGGTTAAGTGACTTGCCCACGGTCACACTGCTAGGGAATGTTAAGTGTCTGAGACCAGATTTGAACTCAGGTCCTCCTGACTTCAGGGCTGGTGCTCTATCCATTACTCCACCTAGCTGCCCCTCAAATTCTAATTTTTTGCCACCACAAAAATACTGATATTTTTGCATACATGGGTTTTTCAAGGAATTCTTTTAATGGTATTTTATTTTTTCCAATTATATGTAAAAAGAATTTCTAACATGCATTTATTTTTTTTCTTTATTAAAGCTTTTTATTTGCATAACATATGTATGGGTAGTTCCCCAGCATTGATATTTACAAAGCTTTCCATTACAAATTTTACTCCCAGTCCCCTCCCCTCCCCTAGATGGCAGGAAGTCCACTACATGTTAATAATGTTGAAATACTTGACAAGTTAACATTCATTTCTTTATAAGATTTTGAATTCCAACTTTCCCCCTTTTCTTTCTCTTCTCCCTTTTCCCTCCATCCTCTCCAGGACAGCATACAACTTGATATAGGTTATTTATGTGCAACCATGTCAAACATATCCCCACACTAATCACATTGTAAAAAAAGAAACAGAACAAAAGGGAAAAAAATCTATAAAAAATAAAGTGAAAATAGTATGCTTTGATCTATATTCAGATTCTATAAGTTCTTTCTCTATATTTTCAATCATGAGTCTTGGAATTGTCTTGGATTATTGTGTTGCTGAGAACAAAGTCAATCATGGTTGATCACTGCACAACATTGCTGCTATTTTGTATAATGTTCTGATCCTGCTTGCTTCATTTAGCATCATCAGTTCATGTAAGGTTTTCCAGTTTTCTCTGAAATCTTCCTGCTCATCATCTGCCTACCTCCTTATATATAATTTCTTAGTCTATATGTCTGGGTTTCATCTATCTATCTATCTATCTATCTATCTATCTATCTATCTATCTATCTATCTATCTATCTGTCCCTCTATCTATCCCCCCCTCTCTTTCTTTCTCTCTTTCTCTCTCTCTCTCTGTTTCTCTTTCTTTCTCTGTCTCTCTGTGTCTGTCTCCCTCCCTCTCCCTCCTTCTTTTTCTCTTCCCTCCATTAGAAGGCAAAGTTTTTGAGAGCAAAGACTGTTTAACTTTTTGTTTTTATATTCTCAGTACTTGATATATGGAAATCACTTAAATGTTTATTAATTGATTGTTTGATTGTTTGTCCCAGTATATGTGGAGATATGAAAAAGATATAGTTAATACTGGACAGGATTTCTGGAGATGGACTCAAGTTCCTGTGAATACAAGAAGATGGAACAGTGTGTGGAAGAAGCAGGCCTAATGGGAAGAGGAGTTTGGAAACAATTAATCAGGGTTCATTCATAGTAGAAGAGTGGAGGACGATAGAAACTTGAGAGGAGTGGAAATAGAATGGGGATTGAAAGACCTGGGAATAGTATCAGCAGAAAGGAGTTTTTGTTAAGATTGTCTTCTACTCTGAATCACATAGATTTGGAGTGGAAGAAAAGAAAGTCTTCTAACCACCAGCGCTCCAAACAATGTGCAGGAACTAGGGGCAGATATGTTTGGCTGGGGTTGGATGGTCAAATTGCTGACTCACTCAAATTCCCTCCTAGGGCATAATACAGATGGTGATTTGAATTCTGATCTTAGGCTGAGACTAAATGCTCTCAATGCTCAGCTTTGGTAGTATAGCACCTAGCACACCTCTATTTCACATGTGGGACTCTCCTGGGTTTAAGGTATCCTGTGGGTCTATATTCACTCAGTACCGTAGCTTATAAACTGCCACCTATGTTGTACTTTAAAAGTTGTTTTTTAAAGTCGGTCAGAGGACACATTAAGTTCAAAGTAGTGTTTTAATGAAATAGTATTGTATGAAAAATTTCACTAGAATATTTCCTATAAGGCAGTGTCTCATTCTATCATAAAACATAATTCTATAATTGAGAGACACACAAGTAGGGAATATGTATAGTTAGAGCACATGCATGGAGGCATATGTGTTTGGACCACTGTTGTCTTCTGGTAGAATTAACCTGCAGCTTTCACTAGATCTGCTTTCTGCTGAATGTGGCACCCCCTTGGCATATTTCTCTGCTATAAGACCAATAGAGCAATGCTTAGCTGAGTAGTCACTCTGTGACTAGTGGGGACTAGCAGAGAAATATGCCCATTTAACTGGACATGTAGGTCATTCCTGAGGATTGCTCCCTGCTACCAATTTCTGGGCATCATCTCTGCAAGGACACTAATTGACCATCTCAAACCCTATCTGCTAGGAGGGCCTAAACCTTTTTCTTGACAGAGGCAGCTGAAATATCTTTAGGTAGCTAGCCAAAAGCTAGGCAAAGGGCCCTCAGACTAATGCCTCTCTTGTCCTCTCCTGTCCTGTCCTCTTCTGTCCTGTCCTTTCCTCTCCGTGTCCTGTCCTCTTCTGTCCTATCTTGTCTTGTCCTTTCCTGTTCTCTTCTGTCCTGTCCTGTCCTGTCCTCTTCTGCCCTGTCCTCTTCTGTCCTCTTTTGTCATGTCCTGTCCTCTTCTGTTCTGTCCTGTCCTCTCCTCTTCTGCCCTGAACTCTTCTGTCCTACCTTGTCCTGTCCTTTCCTGTCTTTTTCTGTCCTCTCCTGTCTTGTCCTGTCCTCTCCTGTCTTGTCCTGTCCTCTTCTGTCCTGTCCTGTCCTGTTCTTTCCTATCCTCTTCTGTCCTCTCCTCTCCTGTCCTGTCTTGTCCTCTTCTGTCTTGTCCTGTCTTCTCTTATGTCTTGTTCTCTTCTGTCCTCTTCTGTCCTGTCCTGTCCTGTCTTTTCCTGTCCTCTTCTGTCCTCTCCTGTCCTGTCTTTTCCTGTCCTCTTCTGTCCTCTCCTGTCCTGTCCTGTCCTCTCCTCTTCTGTCCTGTCCTGTCCTCTTCTGTCTTGTCCTGTCTTCTCTTCTGTCTTGTTCTCTCCTGTCCTTTTCTGTCCTCTCCTGTCCTGTCCTATGCTCTCCTCTTCTGCCCTATCCTGTCCTGTCCTGTCCTGTTCTATACTCTCTTCTGTCCTGTCCTCTTCTGTCCTTTCCTGTTCTGTCCTACACTTGCCTCTTCTGTCTTGTTCTCTCCTCTCCTCTTCTGACCTGTCTTCTCCTCTTTCCCTTCTCTCCTCTATTCTTCCACAAGGGATGTTGCGCTCTGGAAGAATTCTTTTTGGTGACTTCTACTAAATCTTTTACTAGATCGAGCTATGATTCCAATTTATCATGGCAGAATGTCCCAGGAGTCCTTCAGTAAACAGAGAATTTGATGAAATGCTATCACAATTTGTTTCTTAACATTTTTAGGGGTCATAGTGTTATGCTATTACCTTGTTGCCTACCACCTTAGTCCAGGAGAGTAACATACAATACTGGGCTTGCAATGGAGAGTGATAATTTCAAGGTACTGCTTCCTATGCCTAGAAGAATAAAACAAGATAGATAGAGAGGGCAACTGAGATTTTTCTTTTTAAATTAAGGCTAAGTTATCTTGGCCTTATAAATGAGATTTCATTTTAATAGAAGTTTGCTTTGTGAAACCAGCATCACATTGTGTCCTTTTTGTTACTGTAGAAAGAGAGCTTGATTTGAATGTCCTGGTAGCATCCTGCACCGGCTGAGTGTACCAGCTTAGCCAGCACAGTATCAGCGCCAGACTCCCAGAACATTGTGTAACTTTTCCCACCTGATGCTAGCCACTATCTGTCATGTTCAGCTCTGATTTTGAAAGGCTGCCCAATCTCCCCTACATCTGACTAATCTTACAAGAAAGATGCTTCCTCTTGTGTACTCAGATTATCAAGGAGCCCTTCCCCCCACCTTCTCTGAATTGCTGCATGTTATTAAATGTAGTTGTTATTCAGCAAAGAATGTTGGCAGGTGTAATATGGGTACAGTGTGATTCAGCTGTCCATGTGGTTGAGAAATCAAGGTTTACATAAGTAATGCTATTGAATTAAATCCTGGGGCCAAAGCCAACTATGTCTATGAGCCTTGCCCTTTAAGTTCCTATAATATGTATGTCTGCACATGTCTGGTATCATTAAAGTCAGCCTACTCAATATGGATATTCTAATATTTCGAGAATATTTGATTTTATCCATGTGGATATTCTCCTTACTTATATAGATCACTAACCTCCTATCTCTTACTGAGGGATCTGTATTAGGTTGAGGTGTCCTCCCCTCCTTTCAGTTCATTTCTTGATATCCTATATTCTGGTAGGGAGGTTATCAGAATTTAAAAGAATTTAGCAAAGCTGGTACTAGAACAATTGATATTCAAAGTTTGTTGGCATTGTCTTTTGGATCCCAGGGTCATGCTCAAATCATAAGGGGGCTTCCGAGTGAGACTTTAGTCTACTCAATATAGAAACAGCAACAGAAAAAAAAAGAAAAGAAAAAGAAAAAGAAAAAAGAAAATATTTGTATAAGAAATTATTGAAATGTCTATAACCCTATCAATAGTGAATATTTTCATCTCCAGGTCAGGACTTGGAAAATTCTTTAACAATGAGAACCATTACTTCAATTAAGCAATGTCTTAATGTATAATTAATGAGTGTTGACCATACTCAGAGGCAAATAGAAAGTTGGTGAGAAAAAGGGAAATAGACTGAAGAAAATGAGATAAAGAGGAAAAGTGCTATCAAAATCAAAGTTAGGACATATGTGCTTTGTCAAGTTTCTCTCAGTTTCAGAGTAAGGAACAGTGGTATGAATAGTAAAGAGAGAAACTTTTGGTTTTGTGGATTCAAAATAACTTCCTTATAATAGAGCTTTTCCCAATCACTAGAGGTCTATAAATAAAGGTTAGAAGATCACTTTTTGAAATTCTATAAGATGATTCCTATTTCATTGGTTGGATTAGTTAACATCTGTTATCCCCTCTAGATTAGGTCCCATGGTAATGAAAAGGTTTTGCATGAGACTCATGTTTTTCCCTTCTTTTTTACATGTGTAGAATTGCTCTGTGCATGTAATCCACTTATGTATTCTTGAAGCTGTGTATCTCCAGTGGGAATTATGATGTAGTTAGGAAGGATTTTTTTTCTTCTCTTCCTTTTTTCCTTCCCTCCCTCCCTCTCTTCTTTCTCTTCCTTCCTTCCCTCCCTCCCTCCCTTCCTTCTCTTCCTTTCTTCCCTCCTTCCCTCCCTCCAAGTTTCTTAATTCTAACCCAGTGTTATTACACTGTACCATGAAGCTATATCCCCTTCCACAAGTCAATGACTTTTGTGTACACAGCCCAACCTTTCATTCATCTGACTAATCTTTCAAGATGACACTAAATTCATCTCTAAGCATGAAACACAGGAACATTTCCTGTCTATTCTCCAGTTACAGTTTTCATTTCTATGCTTTGAAAACAAGGCTTAAAGGACTGAATTTTTTTTTCTTTTTTTTGCAATAGCAGCCATTTTTTTTTCTCTGAAAGTTTAAGTTTGGGAAGATACAATGGAATGACTTTTGTTTGTCCTCTTTCATAGTATCTAGTACTAACACTTTCCCTCACTTTGAAGGGAAAAATCCTATTTTCTTGGACAGATTACTTCAAATACCACCATGTTACCTAAGGGTTCTCTTGTTTATCTGATGATTCTCCCCCTTAACTAATCAAAGACTTGTGAAGAAATGGGCTGTCAGACCTTTCTTATTCTCAATTATCTCATTCCTGTGGGATGTGCACAATGGGCATTATTTTTCCATTTTATTCTTACAGAAACTGAATCTCAGAGGAGTGAAGTGAATTGCTTATTGTCATGTAATTATTGAATGTTAAATATGGGTCTTCCTGACTCTAAATCCTGTCATCTATTCATTAAAACAAATTGGGAAAGAAGTGGATTTCCATCTATGGTCTGGGTGCCTCAAAATGGGAACAGTGACTCTAAACATGCCTCATGCTAAAGCTCTATGATAAACCTAAGACTGTCTTTTCTAGCCTTCTTTAGGAAAAGCTGGCTACTTTTCAGTGTATATTCTCCCTTGCTGCCTATGGCTTAATCAGAGAGAAGTTTCAAGTTAGTAACTTAATGTGGCTTAATTTGTCAACTTAAATAGTTTATCCAAGCCTTAATCATTTGATTGCTCTTTCCTGAATCTCCTAAAATTAATATATATATCCTTCTAATATGGAACTATCAAAAAACCACATTTAGGAGTTGTTTTACTTTTAAAGCCATACATTTAGGTTTCCGAACAATGTTATGGAATCACTATATTTCATTATTATATTTTTAAAATGTATTACTTTTTAAAAATATATATGTATTTTTAACAAAATATGATGGAGCCAGTAACTGAACTTGTTGCTTAGGGATTACTTTAGCTCTTTAGCATTATCCTATTATCTTTTTAAAAGAAATATTATGCTCTTATTGTAATTACTTTTGATAATTTTTTACCCTAGGAGGTAAATTATTAATTAGAATGTGCATTGTAAATTATTTTTATATTAGGTGATTTTTGTCTGACAATAGTTTCAAGTTTTTAATTAAACTATTTCCCATGGATTTATTATTAATAGCTTTGGGCTCTATTAAATGGAGGGCTAATCAGATTTCCACCCTATGACTCTGCATGCAGCCGGAAAAATGATTCTGCCCAGCTGAGCCAGCTGGTAAATAGTTCGTGGCTGAACCCAGATGTGAGTGAGTTTGTGTCTTATGTTTGGTTCAGATCACAAACTATACGGAATCATAATGGGAATATATCCCTATTCTCTCTATAAGGAGCATTTCTATGTGAAATCTTCATTTTCACATTTTTGTGCCTTGTTTTTTCATCATGGACTTTCTGTTCATATTATATAGTGGCATAAATTTGCAAGGAACCAGTATACCCAGGGTTTGAAAAAAATTAAACTAGAATCTAGATGCTAAAGAAATCAGGCTGTAGGCAAATATGAATTATTTTTTAAAAATTGACTAGGATATTAAAAATGAAAAAAGAGAAATGAATAGATGTGTGCCTTTTAGAGGAAACCTCATTTTTAGGGGAAAAAACTGCCATGCAAAAATCCCGATTTATAAAACAGACATGTTAGAGAGTAATTATTAATTTTGTATAGTAATTCTTTACATTTGCCAAAGAACTTAACTCATTATTCCCTTTAGTAGCAGGCAGGTCTTCCAGTTCATTTAATATATGGATTTCATTTTCAAAAACTTAATTTGCAAGCAACTTTTCAAGAGCATAAGAAGAGTAATCTATAATTACAACTACATTTGCTGTGTGAAGGGATATACCTATCCTAATTACTGTCCACAACAACAGCAAAAACCCTCTCTTTTATTAATTATATTAACATTATATAATAAAATTACATTGTATTATAAAATATAACATACAATAATACATTGATATTAAACTTCCCACTCTTAATAAGCTAATTAATTGATTCTTGGTTGCCTAGCGTAAAGTGACTAAAGTCATTAAGTGAAATGAGCAGAAACAAGAGAACATTGTACACAGTAACTACAAGATTATGATGAACTTAACTCTTACTAGCAATGCTGACAATTCCAATAGGTTTGAGATGGTAAATGCCATCCACATTCAGAGAGAAGAAACTATGGAGACTGACTTGATTGAAGCATAGTTTTTTTGTTTGTTTTTTTCTTTCTCATGGTTTTTTCTCATTTAGTTTGATTTTTTTTTTTTTTTTTGCACAACATGACAAATATGGAAATGTTTAAAAGGATTGCGCATGTTTAACTTAGATTGCTTGCTGTCTTGGGGAGGAGGGAGGCAAGGATAGAGGGTGAAAAAAATTAGGAACACCAAGTCTTACAAAAATGAATATTGGAAATTATCTTTACATGTATTTGAAAAAATAAAACACTATTGAGAAAGATAAAAAAGAGTGAGTGGGTTTCAATAGATAGATACAGGAAGGGAATTCTAAGTAGGTGGAACAGCTTGAGAAAATAGCAATAGAATTTGAAATTAGGAGATCATTAAGAAATCATTTAGTTGAGTAATAGTAGGAGTGTAAGTCAGGTGAAAAAGATTTGATAAATTAGGATGAATTTAAGGAAGTGGAGACTGATCCAATTGAGAGATCTGACTTGAAAAAAAAATTAGTCTTAGGTAGAATGAGTAGCAAGATCAAATAAAGGCCTTTTTTCCCTTTTTAATATTTTCTTTTTTTATAAAGTTTATTTTCAAAACATATGTACAGATAATTTGACAACATTGACCCTTGCATAGCCTTGTGCTTCAGATTTTCTCCTTGTTCCCCCTGCCCCTTCCCCTAGATGGCAAGTACTTCATGTTAAACATGTTAAAATATATGTTAAATCCAATATGTATAAACATATTTATACAATTCTCTTGCTGCAGAAGAGAAATCTGATCAAAAAAAGGAAGTAAATGCAAATTGCAAGAGGACAACAACAAAAAAAGTGAGAATGTTATGTTATGTTCCACATTCAGTTCTTACAGTCCTCTCTCTGGGTGTATATGGCTCGTTCATCACAAGATCACTGGAACTGGCATCAATCATCTCGTTTTTTTTTTTTTTTTTCAAATTCTGATCTTATTTTTTTATTTTTATTTTTATTTTTTTGTTTGTTTGTTTTTTTAAGCTTTTTATTTGTATAACATATGTATGGGTAGTTCCCCAACCTTGATCTTTACAAAGCTTTCCAATACAAATTTTACCCCCAGTCCCCTCCCCTCCCCC
>JAJPUD010000137.1:632793-725582 GCA_023553655.1 Myrmecobius fasciatus
CCCCCAAACTTTGAGTATCCCCCTAGTTAAAATAAAGTTCTCAAGAGTCCTTTCCTTTTTACCTTTTTATGCATCTCTTGAGTTCTGTGTTTGGGTGTCGAATTTTTTGTTCAGATCCGGTCTTTTCATTAGAAATAGGTGAAATTCACCTATATCATTGAATGACCATCTTCTTCCCTGGAGGATAATGCTCATTCTAGCTGGATAGGTTATTCTTGGCTGTAATCCAAGTTCCTTTGCCCTTCGGAATATCTGGTTCCAGGCCCTTCGATCCTTCAGTGTGGAAGCTGACAGATCCTGACAGATTCTAATTATTGATCCTTGGTATTTGAATTGTTTCTTTCTAGCTGCTAGCAGAATCTGTTCCTTGGTGGTATAGTCCTGAAATTTAGCCATGATATTCCTTGGGGTTTTAATTTTGGGGTCTCTTTCAGGAGGTGATCGGTGAATTCTTGCAATGGTGATTTTGCCCTTTGATTCTACAATCTCAGGGCAGTTTTCTTTCAGGATTTCCTGGAAGATAGTGTTTAGATTCTTTTTTTGATCATGGCTTTCAGGAAGTCCAATAATCCTTAGATTGTCTCTCCTAGGAGATATTTCATATTTTCTTCTAATTTTTCATTTTTTTGTTTTTGTTTGACTGATTCTTCAAGTCTTAGTGAGTCATTCACTTGCATTTGTTCAATTCTTATTTTTAAAGTGTTGTTTTCTTCAGTTACCTTTTTAAGTTCCTTTTGTAACTGGCCAATTTGTTCACTGCACTCTTTTTCCACTTCACTAATTTTATTTTTTAATAAATTGGTGTCTTTTTCATATCTCTTTTGCAGAGCATCATATCCTTCTTGCAAGATACTGTATCCTTCTTGCACTGATTTCAATTTATTTTCCCATTTATCCTCCAGCTCTCTTTTGAGGTTCTTTATGCAATCTTCCAGAAAGGCCTTTTGAAACAGGGACCAGTGATGGTCGTTGCTGTTTTTTTCTGGATTTTTGTCTAAAGAAACCTCTGTATCTGAGGTCGTTTCTTTGCCTTGATAAAAGCTGTCTATGGTGAGAGCTCTCTTTTGTTTCTTCATCATTTTTTTTTAGACAGAGTGGATATCTCTTTAAGGTAGGGGGAAAAAAAAAACCTCGGCTGAAGACGCTTTGCCCTGGGGCACTTCGGCGAGTTGACTTAAGGTGCAGGGCCGGTGGGGGCTAGGACTAAGTCCGAATTACTCCCTAAACAAGGCAAGTCTGCCAGAACACCTGTCCCCAATCAGGGCAGAGTGTCCCGAGTGCCTCAGATAAACTCCAGGTGTTTGGAATTTGGAGTTTGGAGTTTGGAATTTCTTCCACGATGAGCCGAGCTGAGTCCCACCCTCACTTCCGGCCTGCACAGTTGTCGTCTATTTATCTCTCTGTCCGAGTCCGACTAATCTGATATGAAGTTATCCAGAGAGCAGTGTCCAAATATTTCTGAGTTCGTTGACTTGAAGATCAGTTCAGAGGCTTATTTTATTGTTGATTTGAGAGAAGGTCGGAGGAGAGGCAGAAAGTCACCTTTTCACTCCGCCATCTTGGCTCCGCCCCCCCCCAATCATCTCATTGTTACAAAGAGTCATGTTCATCAGAATTGATCGTATATTTTTGTTGCTGTGTACAATAATCTCCTGGTTCTGCTCATCTCACTCAGCATCAGTTCATGCAAGTCTCTCCAGGCCTCTCTGAAATCATCCTGCTGGTCGTTTCTTACAAAACAATAATATTCCATGACATTCATATACCATAATTTATTCAGCCATTCTCCAACTCATGGCCATCCACTCAAAAAGAGCTGCCACAAACATTTTTGCACATGTGGGTCCCTTTCCCTCCTTTAAGATCTCTTTGGGATATAGGCCCAATAAAAATACTGCTGGGTCAAAGGGTATGCACAGTTTGAAAGCTTTTTGAACATAGTTCCAAATTGCTCTCCAGAATGGCTGGATCCATTCACGACTCCACCAACAATATATCAGTGTCCCAGTTTTCCCACATCCCCTCCAACATTCATCCTTATCTTTTCCTGTCATCTTAGTGTGAGAGGTGTGTAGTGGTATCTCAGAGTTCTCTTAATTTGCATTTCTCTGATCAATATTGATTAGAAATAGTTTTAATTTCTTCATCTGAAAATTGTCTGTTCATATTCTTTGACTGTTTATCAATTGGAGAATGGTTTGTATTCTTATAAATTTGAGTCAATTCTCTATATATTTTAGAAATGAGGATTTTATCAAAACCCTTAAATGTAAAGATGATTTCCTATTTTATTGCTTCCCTTCCAATCATGTCTGCAATAGTTTTATTTGTGCAAAAATTTTCTAACTTAATATAATCAAATCTATCTATCTGGTATTTAATTATGAGTTCTAGTTCTTCTTTGGACACAAATTCCTTCCTTCTTCACAGATCTGAGAGGTTAACTATCCTATGTTCCTCTGATTTACTTATAATATCACTCTTTATGTCTAAATCATGAACTCATTTGGATCTTTTCTTGCTATGTGGTGTTAGGTGTGGGTCAAGCCCTAATTTCTTCCATAGTAGCTTCCAATTTTTCCAGCAGTTTTTGTCAACTAGTTAATTCTTATCCTTAAAGCTAAGGTCTTTGAGTTTGTCAAAACTAGATTGCTATAATTATTGCCTAGTTTGTCCTGTGATCCTATCCTACTCCACTGATCAACTACTCTATTTCTTAGCCAGTACCATATGATTTTGATGATCACTGCTTTATAATATAGTTTTAGGTCTGGCATAGCTAGGCCACCCTCACTAGCATTTTTTTTCATTAATTCCCTTGAAATTCTTGACCTTTTGTTCTTCCAGATGAACTTTGTTACTATTTTTTCTAGATCTGTAAAATAATTTCTTGGGAGTTTGATTGATATGGCACTAAATAAGTAGATTAATTTAGGTAGTATTGTAATTTTTATTATATTTGCTCAGCCTACCCATGAGCACTTGACATTTTCCCAACTGATTAAGTCTGTCTTTAGTTGTGTGGAAAGTGTTTTGTAGTTGTTCATATAGTTCCTGACTTTACTTTGGCAGATAGATTCCCAAATATTTTATACTATCAACAGTTATTTTGAAAGGAATTTCTGAATTTTGTTGGTAATATGTAAAGATGCTGATGATTTATGTGGATTTATTTTCTATACTGCAACTTTGCTAAAGTTGTGAATTGTTTCTAATGTTTTTTAGTTGAGTCTCTAGGGTTCTCCAAGTAAACCATTATATCTGCAGAGTGATAATTTGGTTTCCTCATGACTTACTCTAATTCCTTTAATTTCTTTTTCTTCTCTTACTGCCAAAGCTAGCATTTCTAAAACAATATTGAATAGTAATGGTGATAGTGTTTGTTTCACTCCTTCAGCCTTGTTTTCACTTCTGATCTTACTGGGAATGGTTCTAGTTTGTCCCCATTACATATTATGTTTGCTGATGGTTTTAAATAGATGCTACTGATCATTTTAAGGAAAAGTCCATTTATTCCTATACTCTCTTATGTTTTTAATAGGATTTTATCAAATGCTTTTTCTGCATCTATTGAGATAATCATATTTTTTGTTAATTTGGCTATTGATATAGTCAATTATTCTAATATTTTTTCTAATATTGAACCATCCCTGCATTCCTGGTATAAATCCTACTTGGTCCTAGTGTATTATCTTGGGGATGATTTTCTGTAATCTCTTTGCTAATACTTTAACATTTTTGCATCAATATTCATTAGGGAGATTGGTCTATAGTTTTCATTCTCTGTTTTCATCCTACCTGGTTTAGGTATCAGTATCATGCCTGTGTCATTAAAAAAAATGGTAGGAGCCCTTTGATCCCTATTTTTTCAAATAGTTTATATAGCATTGGAATTAATTATTCTTTAAATATTTGGTAGAATTCACATATAAATCCAACTGGGTCCTGGGGATTTTTTCTTAGGGAGTTGATTAATAGCTTGTTCTAAAATGGGACTATTTAAGTAATTTATTTCCTTTTCTGTTAATCTAGGCAATCTATATTTTTGTAGAGAATCCTCCATTTCACTTAGATTATCAAATTTATTGGCATAAAGTTGGGCAAAGTAACTCCTAATTATTGCTCTAATTTTCTCTTTATTGGTGGAAAGTTCTCCCTTTTCATTTTTGAGACTAACAATTTGATTTTCTTCTTTCCTTTTTATAATCAAATTAACTAAAGGTTTATCTGTTTTGTTGTTTTTTTTTCATAAAACCAACTCTTAGTTTTATTTATTAATTAAATAGTTTTCTTATTTTCAATTTTATTAATCTCTCCTTTTACTTTCAGAATTTCCAATTCAGTATTTAACTGAGGGTTTTTAATTTGTTCTTTTTCTAGCTTTTTTAGTTGTAAGTCCAATTCATTGATCTCTTTCTCTATTTTATGCAAGTAAGCATCTAGAGATATAAATTTCCCCTTATAACTGCTTTGGCTGTATCCCACAAATTTTGGTATGTTGTCTCATTATTGTCGTTCTCTTGGATGAAATTGTTTGTGTCTATGATTGTGTCTATGATTGCTGTTTTATCCATTCATTCTTTAGAATTAGATTATTTAATTTCCAATTAACTTTTGGACTCTTTTTCCCTGCCCTTTTATTGAATGTAATTTTTATTGAATTCTGAAAAAAGTGCTTTTACTATTTCTGCCTTTCTGCATTTGATTTTGAGGTTTTTATGCCCTAACACATGGTCAATGTTTGTCTAAGTTCCATGAACTGCTGAGAAAAAAAGTAAACTTCCTTCTGTCTCCATTCAATTTTCTCCAAAGATCTATCATACCTAACTTTTCTAACTTTTTGTTTACCTCCTTAACTGCTTTCTTATTTATTTTGTGGTTTGATTTATTTAGTTCTGAGAGAGCAAGGTTGAGATCCCCCACTAGGATAGTTTGGCTGTCTATTTTTTCTTGCATCTCTCTTAACTTCTCCTCTAGGAATCTGGATGCTATACCACTTGGTGCATGTATGTTTAGTATTGATATTGCTTTATTATCTATGGTAACCTTTAGTAAAATATAGTTTCCTTCCTTATCTCTTTTAATTAGATCTATCTTTGCTTTTACTTGATCTGAGATCAGGATTGCTACCCCTGCTTTTTTTTTGTTCACCTAAAAGCTCCAGCCCTTTACCTTCACTCTATATGTATCACTATGCTTTAAATGTGTTTCTTGTAAACAACATATTGTAGGATTCTGGCTTTTAATCTTGTCTGTTATCCACTTCTGTTTTATGGGAGAGTTCATCCCATTCACATTCTCAGTTAAAATAACTAATTCTGTATTTCCTGCCATCTTATTTATGCTGTTATGCTTTTCTCCTTTTTTTCCCCCTTTTCCCTCCTCCCCAGTATTTTGCTTTTGATGACCACCTCCCCAAAACAAAATCTCTGTTTAGAGCCCCTCCTCCTTTTCTACACTTTTCTCCCAATACTTCTGTCTTTCCCTTTCTTTTCCCCCTTTCCCTCCAACTTCCCTATGAGGTGAGACAAGTTTCTCTGTGAAACCAAATATGTCTGTTATTCTCTCTTAGAGCCAAATCTGATGAGAGTAAGATTCACATAATGCTCATCTCCCTTCCTTCTTTCCCTCAATTATAATAGGTTTTCTTTGTCTCTTTGTAAGATATAATTTCCCTTATTTTACTTTCTTGTTCCTCTTTTTCCAGTATGATCCCTTTTCCATTCTAGTTTATTTTTCATATTATCA
The DNA here is from genome assembly GCA_023553655.1 of Myrmecobius fasciatus. Taxonomy (NCBI): domain Eukaryota; kingdom Metazoa; phylum Chordata; class Mammalia; order Dasyuromorphia; family Myrmecobiidae; genus Myrmecobius; species Myrmecobius fasciatus. The sequence goes on from JAJPUD010000137.1 coordinate 638,542, forward strand.
TAATAAAATTAAATTATACCTGCATTCTCTAAGTATACCCATAACAGAAATATAATTCTCAAGAGTTCTTTCCTTTTTACCTTCTCTTGAGTTCTGTGTTTGTAGATCAAATTTATTGTTCAGTTCTGGTCTTTTCATTAGAAATTTGTGAAATTCACCTATATCATTGAATGTCCATCTTCTTTCCTGAAAGATAATACTCATTTTAGCTGGATAGCTTACTCTTGGCTGTAATCCAAGTTCCTTTGCCTTTTGGATTGGCAGATTCCAGTCACTTTGATCCTTTAATGTGGAAGCTGCTAGGTCTTGGGTAATCCTAATTTTGGCTCCTTGGTATTTAAATTGTTTCTTTCTGGCTGCTTGCAATATCTATTCCTTGGTGTGACAGTTCTGAAATTTAGCCAAGATATTCCCTGGGGATTTAATTTTAGGGTCTCTTTCAGGAGATGATCTTTGAGGAGAATTCTTTCAATGGCTATTTTACCTTCTAATTCTAAAATATCAGGGCAGTTTTCTTTTATAATTTTCTGTAAGATAATATCTAGGTTCTTTTTTCATCATGGCTTTCAGGAAGTCCAATAATCCTTAGGTTGTCTCTCCTAGATTTATTTTCCAGATCAGTTGTTTTTCCTAGGAGATATTTCATATTTTCTTTTTTTTTCCTCTTTTTTTTTATTAAAGCTTTTTATTTGCAAAACATATGCATAGGTAATTTTTCAACATTGACCCTTGCAAAGCTTTCTGTTACACATTTTCCCCTCCTACCCCCCACACCCTCCCCTATATGTCAGGAAGTCTAATACATGTTAATTATGTTAAAATATTTGACAGATCAAATATGTGTATACATATTTACACAGTTATCTTGCTGTACAGGAAAGGAAAAAAAGAAGGAAAACATAATGCAAGCAAACATCAATAGAGAGTGTGAAAATGCTATGTTGTGGTCCAAACTCATATCTCACAGGCTCTCCCTGGGTGTACATGGCTTTGTTCATCACTGAGCAGCTGGAATTGGTTTGAAACATCTCGTTGTTGGAGAGAAGCATGTCCATCAGAATAGACCATTGTATAGTTTTATTCTTACTGTGTACAATGATCTCCTGGTTCTGCTCATTTCACTCAGCATCAGTTCATGCAAGTCTCTTCAGGCCTCTCTGAAATCATCCTGCTGGTCGTTTCTTACGAACAATAATATTCCATGACATTCATATACCATAATTTATTCAGCCATTCTCCAATTGATGGGCATCCATTCAGTTTCCAGTTGCTTGCCACTACAAAAAGGCCTGCCACAAACATTTTTGCACATGTGGGATCCTTTCCTTCCTTTAAGATCTCTTTGGAATATAAGCCCAATAGAAACACTGCTGGGTCAAAGGGTGTGTACAGTTTGATAACTTTTTGAGCATAGTTCCAAATTGCTCTCCAGAATGGTTGGATCCGTTCACAGTTCCACCAACAATGTATCAGTGTCCCAGTTTTCCCACATCCCCTCCAACATTTGTCATTATCTTTTCCTGTCATCTTAGCCAATCTGACAGGTGTGTAGTGGTATCTCGGAGTTGTCTTAATTTGCATTTCTCTGATCAATAGAGATTTGGAGCACCTTTTAATATGACTAGAAATAGTTTTAATTTCATCATCTGAAAATTGTCTGTTCATATCCTTTGACCATTTATCAATTGAAGAGTCACTTGAATTGTTATAAATATGAGACAATTCTGTACATATTTTAGAAATAAGGCCTTTATCAGAACTTTTAAATCTAAAGATGATTTCCCAATTTATTGCTTCCCTTCTAATCTTGTCTGCATTAGGTTTGTTTGTACAAAACCCTTTTAACTTAATATAATCAAAATTATCTATTTGGTATTCAATTAAGAGTTCCAGTTCTTCTTTGGATACAAATTCCTTCCTTTTCCACATGTCTGAAAGGTAAACTATCCTATGTTCCTCCAATTTGCTTATAATGTCACTCTTTATATCTAGATCATGAACCCATTTAGATCTTATCTTGGTATGTGGTGTTAGGTGTGGGTCAAGCCATAATTTCTTCCATACTAGTTTCCAATTTTCCCAGTAGTTTTTGTCAAATAATGTGTTCTTATCCCCAAAGCTGGGGTCTTTGGTTTATCAAACACTAGACTGCTATAATTATTGCCTAGTTTGTCCTGCGATCCTATCCTATTCCACTGATTGACTACTTGATTTCTCAGCCATTACCAAATGGTTTTGATGATTGCTGCTTTATAATATAGTTTTAGATCTTGCACAGTTGGCCACCTTCATGAGCATTTTTTTTTCATTAATTCCCTTGAAATTCTTGACCTTTTGTTCTTCCAAATGAACTTTGTTACTATTTTTTCTAGCTCTGTAAAATAATTTCTTGGGGAGTTTGGTATGGCACTAAATGAGTAGATTAGTTTGGGTAGTACTGTGACTTTTATTATATTTGCTTGGCCTACCCATGAATACTTGATGTTTTTCCAACTGATTAGGTCTGACTTTATTTTGGTGGAAAGTGTTTAGTTTAGTTCATATAGTTCATGACTGTTCCTTGTAGATTCCCAAATATTTTATACTATTGACAGCTATTTTGAATGGAATTTCTTTTTGTATCTCTTCCTGCTGAACTTTATTGGTAATATATAAAAATGCTGCTGATTTATGTGGATTTATTTTGTATCCTGCAACTTTGCTAAAGTTGTGAATTGTTTCTAGTAACTTTTTAGTTGAGTCTTTAGGGTTCTTTAAGTTTACCATCATATCATCTGCAAAGAGTGATAATTTGGTTTCTTCATTACCTACTCTAATTCCTTTCATCTCTTTTTCTTCTCTTACTGCCAAAGCTAACATTTCTAATACAATATTAAATAGTAATGGTGACAGTGGGCAGCCTTGTTTTACTCCTGATCTTTGACTGATTCTTGAAGTCTTATTGAGTCATTCACTTCCATTTGTTCAATTCTAATTTTTAGTGTATTATTTTCTTCAGTTACCTTTTTTAGCTCCTTTTATAATTGGCCAATTGAATTTTTTTGTTTGTTCCATTCTTTTTCCATTTCACAAATTGTATTTTCAGTGAATTGGAGTCTTTTTCATATCTCTTTTGTAGGCCATTATATGCTTTTTCCATTCCTTCTTGTAATGATCTCATTTCATTTCCCCATTTTTCTTCTAACTCTCTTTTAAGATTCTTTGTGCAATCTTCCAAGAAAGCTTAGTGAAATGGGGACCAGCTCATGTCTTCTTTTGGGGCTTCATCTGGAGTTGTTTTGCCTTTAAGAACCTCAGGATTTGATGTCTGTTCTTCTCTGTCTCCATAAAAGCTGTCTGTGTTGAGAGTTCTTTTTTTTTATTATTATTTTTTAAAGACTTGAGGCGTGTTCAATGCAAAGTAGTGACACCTGTTTTAATTTTCCCTGGGGCAGTTCTGCTGATTGATTTACAGTGCTGGGTAATGGTGGCTAGAGCTGGGTTCTTCTGGGGCTCAGTGGTTTACAATTTGCCTTTTGTAGCAAATCTGCCAAACCACCTGCTTGCAACCAGGACAGAGTAGTTTAAGAGGCTCACAGAAGATTCCCAGGTGCATGGAAGCTGCAATGCTCTGACTCCTCCCTATCCCCTCCCCACCCCAGCTCCTTGCCCCTTCTTCCTGTGCTGCTCTCTGGACTTGGCAGATTGTCTCCCTGCCCATTTGAAATAGACTTGTTCTGAAATTCTTCCAAAGTATCTTCTCCTTGGAATGTGTTGTATACCAAATATTTATGGGTTCTTTGACTCCAGAACCAGTTTAGAGGCTTAATCTGCTGTTGGTTTGAGAGAAGATCAGAGGAGGTCACAGAGAGTTGTGTCTGCTCTCCCCCATCTTGGTTCCACCCCCTCCTAAAAGCCTTTTTCAAGATAAGGAAAACCATGAAGAGAGAAGATGGCATTAATTCTATTGTCCTAGGTATTTTTGAGGTCAGGATCTCACTTGCCATGCATTTAATACAAACTCAAGTTGGTAGAATCATGTGCTGATGGACTTCAGAAAGAAGACCAAATAAAATGAGATGTCTTCCTATACGTTGTGGGACAGAATTAGTACTTATGCATAAAATTATTATTTCTTTTATATTCATTTTATGGAATTTCAGGACCAGAAGGAATTTCAGGAATGATAGGACTTCTACAATGAAGGTGTCAAACATACAGACCCCAGTTGGCCAACAACATTCTCAAGTGTAGCCTGAATCAGATTAAAATATAATTTTGAAATATTTAACAAAATAAATAGGAATACAAGAAAACATAAATTACACTATAAGTCAATATGCTGCCCAGAGGGATCCTTATGTATCATTTAGCAACACTTGTTTCTATTTGAATTTGATACTTCTGCTCTACAACATTCCTTGCAAGGGTAATCCAACTTTTGCTCTAAAACAACTAACAAAGATAAATCTACTACCTCCTGGGGCAGCCCAATCGATTTTCAGGTAGCTTTACCTATTAAGATCTTATATTCTTGAAGACTATCCCACTTCCTCAGTTAGCACAATCACTCTCTTCTCTGTGCTGTTGCATGTGGTTCAATGAATTCCAAGGCTTCCCACTTTCAGAATTGAATGCAGAATCCTCTATTTGGCATTCAAAGACTTTCCCCTCAATCTTCCCCCTTTTACATATTAGCAATCCAGTGACACTTCCTTCCCTGCTCTTCCTCTCAAGATATTCTGTTATCTTCACCCAGGGCCTTTTACTTGGCCATCTGTGTCTGGAATTCTTCCTTTCATTTCACCCTATTAGATTTCTTCAATTCTTAGTCTTATTTTTTGCAAGAAGGAATTTCTCATTCCTCTTAATGCTAGCATCTTCTCAATGTTGATTATTTTTACTGTATCATATATATAGCTTGTTAGTACATAGTTGTTTTCACATTATCTCCCCCATTTGGCTATGTTATTCTTAAGGGCAAGAATTCACACTCCCCCCATTTTCATTGTATTTTGAGCACTTAGCAAAGAACTTGGAACATAGTACTTGCTTAATAAATGTTGTTGTTATTCTGGAGAACAATTTGGAACTATGCCCAAAGGACTATAAAATTGTGTATATTCTTTGATCCAGCAATACCACTGCTAGGTTTAAAATCTCAAAGAGATTTTTACAAAAGGAAGGACCTACATGTACAAAAATATTTATATCAGCATTTTTTGTGGTGGCAAAGAACTGGAAATTGAAGAGATGTCCATCAATTAGGGAATGTCTAGTTATGGTATATGGTTGTGATATAATAATATTGTGATGTAAGAAATGATCAGCGGGATGATTTCAGAAAAAAAAAACCTGTAAAAACTTACATAAACTGATACAAAGTGAAATGAGCAGAACCAGGAGAACACTGCACAGGGTTGCAGTAAGATTGCATAAAAAAGATCTATGAATGATAGCTATTTTCAGTGATTAATATAATCATAATACATAAAAGTAGAGGGATTGAATAATACTAATCTTGACATTCTTGCTATGAATGAAATCAAAGGACAGAAATCATGGCTAAGTGAAAATGCTCTATTGGTTTTTCTTGGGGAAGCAAATAAAAGATTTGGGTTTATGTACATAAAAACCAGAAGAAACATAACTTAATAATGATGTCTTATGATACAATACTTATTTTAAGTAAAAGCAAAAAGACCAGCATGAATATGAATCAATCAATCAGATTACATTTATTAGGTGCCTACTATATCCTAGCCATTGTGCTTATCAAGTGCAATTGCTGTTTATGTACTTACATCTAATGCATAGGATGAGAAGAGAATTCTATTTGAAAAACTCAATCAGACCTTCCAAATTAAATCAACACATATATTATTACTAAGTAACCTCAAAATGAAGATTAATATATGGGATTTTACCTATCAAGGTAAATATATATCAAGGAAAATATATCAAGATATATTTCAGGAGTAATAAATAAGAGAGGTCAAACTTGTAAACTCTATAGAAACCTCCCATCCGCATGTGGTGGTTGCTTTCTTTGAGAAGAGAGTTTCTGAGGTGTAGGATATGAAAAGTAACAAATAGTATCACAAAAAATTGTGATACTTTTTATTGCTTTTCATGTTTTAGAGAAAGGAAATTATCTGCCATCAGTGTGAGAGTCATTTCCAGACTGGATGCTGTCCCAATACTAACTTATTAAAGAATCCAAATTAATAATAAATTAGGATAAATAATAAAAGTAGAAATAGCTTGAGAAAAATGTCATCTCTTCTACTTAAACAAACTAGTGGTTTATGCTAAAAAAAGAGAAATTAATAAAAGAATAGATAAAAACAAAGACTATCACAGTTTACCAACGAATCAATCAACAAATGTTTATTAAGCAGTTTCTGTATTCTAGGCACTATGCTAGACAATAAGGATAGAAGTACAAAGTATGAAACAAAGAATTTTAATTGATAGAAATTCTTCATCACAAGGAGACCAAAAGAGTCTAGAAATAACCTTAGCTAATTTTTTTTCAAGTTAGCAGTATTTTTTCCAAGTAGAGAGAGATGGCAGCCAATAGCAATATAAATTTCTTTGTGAAATATTATGGAGGATGTTTAAAGATTATAATCAATACTGTTTTATAATCACTAAAAGATGCAGTGAAAAGAAAAATAAAATAAAACTTGAAGCAAGACATGATTAAATCAAATCATCAAGAATACATGTAAAGATGATATTGGGACAAAAAAGAAACAGATGAAAAATGGAAAAGATCTGTAAAAAATTTCTATAACAAACTCCTTTCTCCATAAGTTTTGTTAAAATCACTACACTGCTGGTTCTAATGCATCCTAAATAAGAAAGCAGCTCTGGCACTAAAGAAAACAAAATGAGAATAGCTACATGAGAACAAGTCACAAGATGTCCTTGGGTAAGGTGACATAATTTGAGGATGTCAAAGGATCAATTCCTAGCAAGAGTGAAGAATTTCAAACATCTGGAAAAAGGCACAAATATTATTATGGAATACATCAAAATGACATGATTTCCTAAGTATATGTACCAGACATATCTTTCTTAGACAATATGATTATTAATATTAATCAAGACATAAAACAGGGAGTATTCATGCCAATATTGTTTGCCAAAATTGGAGGATGTAGAGAGTGGAGTCTAACTGGAAGAGATTTCCTTTAGTTAGTGAGATTCTCCAGCTGTTTATAGATGACACTATGCTGACCGTATCAAATCCCAGAACACTGAGACTCCTAAATGAAAAGCATAATCACTAAAAACATTTTTGGCTTAGCTATCTACAAAGTAAATACTAAGTGGATGAAGACTATTATCTAGACTGCAATATGCAATTGGATAAACAATCCATAAGGCTCATCTATCAGTATTGGACAAATGGTAAAGATGGACAATATATTGGGCTCCGAATGGAATAGGAGGAAGAGGACAGGTTGAATTGCCTTTAGGAAATTAGTAGTACTTAAAATTTTTTAAAACTCCACTTGAAATGAAGGCTCATTTTAAAAAATGAGCAACCTTTTTAATGGTGCTGCATGAATGAATAATGGAAGACCTCACCAACTAAAGGAAATCTCTTCCATTTGAACTCTGCTCTCTACATCCTCCATGATTTTGGCAACTGAGCTTGTAATCAGGAAGACTAATCTTCATGAGTTCAAATCTGATTTCAGACACTTACTAGCTGTGTGAACCTGTTTGCCTCAGTTTCCATATCTATGAAATAAGTTAGAGAAGGAAATAGCAAACCATTCCAGTATCTTTGCCAAGAAAGCCATAAAAGAGGTCATGGAGAATGAGACATGTTTAAAATGACTGAACAAGAATAGCAACAACAATGTGAAATATGACTGAGGTTGACCAGATGCAGTTGACTATGTGATATATTCACTAGTTAGGGAACATGGGGTACCCTAGGGTGAAAGACTGGCAGATCTTTTTCTAACTGGTTCAGCATGATGTAATGAATGCTTTACAGTTATTTTAAAATGGATAAAATAGAAACATAATTTCATCCAATGACTTTTCAATTTTAAAAAAGTCTGTCATCTTCAGATTCATTCATTTATTCATTCATTTTACAAATGTTTATTAACCACCTCCATATGTTAAGTACTTGGTATGGAAAGAGAAATTAATCACTTTTCTTACCTCTGAGGAGTTATTAATGTTATTTCTATCTACTGCCTTAGAAATTATTCTTAAAATGGAATAATTAAATGGATATGGTTATTCTAAAATGTTGTTGAACCAACCAATTTGTAAGTTCCCTTTGCTCAGAGCCCATTTCTTATTTACATTTACATTGCCAAAAGAATATAATACAGTGTTTGACTAGTTGGCACTTAATAGATGACTAATAGATATATGAAAAGTTGACAAAGTTTTCATTGGTGCTTATTCTTTTTGTAAAGATAAATAGAAAATTTGGTTATGTTTATATAACAGTGGAAACAACCACATTTCATTTGTCTTTTTTCTAGTCTAATAATGATTATGCCATAATCTCTCAACTAAATTTTTATTCCAAGTGACCCTGGGTTTATTAAAACAGTGAATGAAATCATCATGGTGGCTACATCAAAGCAGATTACAATCGTTCTGTCCCTTATGAGATCGTGTTATCACTAGAATGAAAGCTTTAGTAGACACTACCAAGTTAGAATGGCTTCAAGTATAGATTTGTAAGAGTCTCATTGTTGATCATCTAAGGACTTGTCTGATTCAATTCAAAGATTAGCATATCACTAGTTTAGATGCAGAGTGATGAATGTTTTTAGCCAGAGCAACTTGTTAAACCATCTATAAAAAAGGGATTTCCAATTTTTTTTTTTGATCGCATAAGTAGTTTTTTTTTTTTCTGGTGTGGGGGATAGGTGATTTTTTTCAATGGCATCTTTGTGACTGCTGAGGTTGTGGTTAGATTGTAATTGCTAATTGTAATTGTAAACAGTTCAAAAGAGATGTTTGGGAGATTGTTCAGCATTGGGGGTGGGAGAGTGGGGGAATGGAATGAGGAATATTTGGCTGTGAGGTGTGAAGAGTAGTGTGGTTGTGATGGAAACAAGTGCAATAATTGGTTATTGTGGGGCAGGTGGGATGAGACCCATCATTGCATCTTTTGATAAATTGATCACATACTACAATAAGGGACAGAATGATTGTAATCTGCTTTGATATATGCCACAAAGATGATTTCATGACTTTTTGAAGCATTGGAGAAATTAATATTTTAAGGTTTAGTAGTGTAAGAGATGTCAGAGATGCTTCAGTCTAGCTCTCTCATCTTACAGATGAGAAAAATGGGATTTAGAGAGGTGTGGTTTACCTAAGGTTATATAGCTAGTAAGTGACAGAGTTGGGATCTGAACCTTTGTCCTTAGAGTCAAAATTAAATGCTCTTATCAAATGGCTCTTCTTAAGAACTTAAGTTTTGTATAATAAAACTGACCATTTGGTAGTCCAAAATGTTGATCAGAATGGTTAAAAACATCCAACTGATATGATCCAATTTAAGGAGATTTGTTTTAACTAGATATAATCTTCATTGGGAAAATAACTTTGATCTAGTGATGCCCTTTAACAGGATCATGTCCTATAATAGAATAGAACCATATTCTATCTGCAATGCAGCTATACCAACTTTATGTCAGATAGATATTAAATAGGAATGGTGGGAAAGTGTCACAGAAGTATCTGCCAGTTTTTCTTAAATGAACATTAAAATCTTAGGCTTTAAAATGAATAACTCAAATTGTAAAAGTGTCTTTTTCCAACAAAGAGTTCTGTTGGGGTATTTAGTTTTGCAGGCAGAATGACAGAGGCAGGTGGAAGGAAGAAAAAGCAAAGAAAAATATATTTAAAAGATAATGTAGTGCATTAAGAGAAATTGAGTGCCTTTTACACTACCTTTCAAAGAACATTTTCAGGAGCCTTATTTGCATGTTTCATTGTTTTTCAGCAGTTATACTGTACATTTAAAATGCAAAAAGGATAATACAGGAATAATGAGAAATAATACTTGGAAAAACTGAGAAATACAGAGAAATATGTCATGATTTTCATCTCTTCAGGAAGATTTTTGCATGAGACATGAAAGTGCAGAAAAACATGTAAAGCTTGTTTGGTTCAATTGGATTTTAAGCTTTAATTGCCGTTACTGATCTCTTTGGTCCTCATCATCATCCCTGTCTTTAACATCATCATCATCTTGACCTTCTCCTCTTCTTCCTTTTCTTCTTCTTCCTCCTTTTCCCTTTTCCCCCTTCCTCTCTAGCTTCTTCTCTTCCTCCCCTACCTTTTCTCAGTACTGGAACCTAATTTATACCTCTCTTTTACAATAGGTTTGCTTTTGTTTTTGGCATAGTTCTCATTATCAAATATTAAACCTTTCCTTTTTCCCCCCCAACCCTATTTTGCTAAGGAGAAACCTAATTTTTCTTCAAAGTATGGTAGCTTCACATTCAAATGAATAAAACCTGATAGTCTTCAACAACACTTCATATAAATTATAATATTAGAAGACATTTGATATAGAGTTTTAATTTTTTTAAATATACAGACTCATTTCTGTCAATACTTAGTTATATTGCCTTTCTGGATTCAACCCAAAATGAGGGGTTGATTAGTTCAGGAGCTCTTAACCTTTTTTGTGTGATGGGATCCTTTGATAATCTGATGAAGCCTATGAATTCCTTCTAAGAACAATGTTTTTAAATGTACAATATAAAACGTGTAGGGTTGCAAAGAAAACCAGCTATTTTGAAATATAGTTATATTGAAAATTTCACAGACCTCATTGTCTGAATTACTATGATTCTATGGGGCTTTCTGTCTTCCAGGATCATTTGGAAATTTGGAAAAATCTATTTCCTCTATCACTCATATCCAATCGGTACACAGATCCTGTTGATTCTTCTTTACAATATTTCTTGGATTCTTCCATACTTTTTAATCCTTTTACCATTATCCTAATTCAGACCTTTATCATGTTCCTCTAAGACCACTGTGATTGTCTTCAGATTTTCAGTCTCTACTTATGTAATTCATCAGGATAATTTCCCTGAAATGGAACTTCAGAAACAGAATAGAACTTCTACCTTGGAATTCTCGATTTAGGGCTGAAAAGAGCATTGAAGTCACTCTTAATTCAACACTGTTCTATAGACAAAGTGATTTGCTCAAGATTACACAGGTACAGAAGATTGGATCTGAATTCATGACCATCATGCCATAATGGAAATAACAAAAGTTTGGGAGTTAAGATGTTCATTCTAGTCCCAAGTCAACTAACTAACTGTATGACCTTATAAAATATTTGGGCTTTAGTTTCCTTATATATAAAATGAAGGGATCCAAACAGCTGATATTTAAAAGTTTAAGAATTCTATGATGCTCATGTGGAACCATGTGGAACAAAAACATATGATAGCTCCCTATTGACTAAATGAAGTTAAGACTCTTTAGACTATCATATTCAAGGATACATTTTATCTATCCAACCACTTCTCTAACAACTTTTTCATAGAAATTTTCTGCCAAGTTCCCACAATTTGCCAGTATGATTCTAGGTTCTATACTTTTATTCTTGTTATTCCCCATGAGGAATATTGTTTCCTTTCCTCTTCCCATATTCAAATCTCAGCCATTACTTAAGGATCAGTTTAAATTCTCTGGTCTCTTTAAAGACTTTGGTCTTCATGGTGACTATTATTGAGTCTTTTTCAGAAATCTTATAATTTGTAGAGATCATATCCCACTGACCATTATATAACTCACTCATCACTACTTAATACCTGATTTCATGGAAAATTCATTCATAAAGTTCTCAAGCTATTTCACATGTGAGATAAGTCTCTTGAGAAGAAAGTTTAGGTCTTAAACTTTTCTGTATTTCTCATACCACCTAGCACAATTTTAAGTATTTAGTAGACATTTAATAAAGATTTGTTTTACATGAGTTAGCTAATTTCTCTGGTATTTTACATATTAATATTAAATTATATGGATGGTTCTTCTTTCTCAAAAGAACTAGGAATATGGACGGAGCCTCAGTTCATCATCCTGCTGTTTCACATATAAAATAAACAGGGTTTATTGCTTTCATTTTTTTTTTTTTTGCTGAGGCAATTGGGGTTAAGTGACTTGGCCAGGGTCACACAGCTAGGGAATGTTAAATGGCTGAGACCAGATTTGAACTCAGGTCTTACTGACTTCAGGGCTGGTGTTCTATCCACTGCACCATCTAACTGCCCCTTATTGCTTTCATTTTATAAGTGGGGCAAATAAAGCTCCCAAATAAATTTGATAATTTAATTCCTCCTAAAGTCAGCCCATCTTTCAGTCGCTAAAATATTTTATTCTTCTTTTTTCCCTACATGAAGAACAATGCCAGGGATGTAAAACAAGTATCAGGTATAATTAAATTCAAATCTTAATACTTCTAATCTGCCCCTCTCCTTCTACCTTTGCCATTCACACAACCATTCTGTCCTTGGCCATGATTCCTAAGAAGTTCTCAATTGCCAACAGGGACTTTGTATGGGGCACACTTAGTAGCTCAGCAGGCTTTGATTCCTAGAAAAGGCTTTTTTAACACTGGGGATTTTGTTTAACTGGGGACAGTCCTTAGAATTACACCAGCCCATTTCAAGTTAAATTTGAAAGCATGGGAATTCTATGAAAGAAGCTTCAATGATGCAAGACAGGCAGACATAGTAAATTGAGGGCTGGTCTTAGAGAACCAAGAATACTTGGGTTCAAGTTCTGCCTTTAATGCACGTTGGATGTGTGATTCTAAGCCAGTTACATAACATTTCAGTGCAATGCTCTAAGACAGCAGAGGTGATGATATGTGCTTTAGGAGAGGAACTTTCTTACCAATCTATACCCATGGAAACACAGTTCTAATTAGAAATTAACAACAACAATGACAAGAAACATTTATTTTCCTTCTCTTTTGTGCCTCTCCCCAGTTGTGATTTTCCAAGGAAATTCTCTCCACCTTCAATTCTATTTGCTTGACAAATTTAGGCAAAAGACAATTTTTTGGTTTTCCATTCTAATCTCAAGGTCTTCCTTATATGGAGAGGTTTGAAAGATTATCTTTTCAAGGTGATATTAGAATGTGAACTCCTTGAGGGTAAGGATTATCTTTGCCCCTTTTTATATCCCTAATACTTAGCACAGTGACTGGCTCTTAATAAATGTTTATTGATTGATTAAATTGATTAAGAAGCAAAATGATCAGAGGAATAGACTGGCTACTTTCATAGGCACTTTTAGGTTTTCGATTCTTGATACTGACATTTTACTGTTGCTTACATGTAAATATTGTTAAAACATACAGAGTACTATAGAATGTCAGCTCTGGGAGAGGGAACCTTAAATGGCTCTTGAACAGTCATATTAGAACTGCAAGCCCTTCCTCCCATCTTTCCCATTTTAAAACAGTTGTAGAAAGAGTAAGATTTTAGTGTTGGAAGGGATTTTGGAGATCATTTAGTCCCAAATTTTAATATAAATGAAAGAACTGAAGCTTGAAAAGGTTGTCAACTTGCTTAGGGAATAAATGACTCACCTGGGATTAGAAACAAAGTGTTTTGTCCACTGTACCCTCTTGCTTCCATGAAAGAATAAGTGGAATCATCCTTCTATCTACTTGCATGTGAAACTTTGGAGTGACTTTCTTTTTTAAACTTTTCTCATTCCTCTATTCCTTATATCCAATTAGAATGGTAGGAAATGCAGCCACAAGGCAGCTGGGGCTGAGGAGACTCAAGGCATAATGGAACTATGTAGAAGTGTTAAAGTCTAGGGGCAATTTAAATAGTAATAAATACAACACTGCTTTTCAATTTAAAAGTTCAGATGTAATATATTAGCATTACTGGTGAAAGTTTTATGTTGTATATTTAATTCTTCTATTAAATATGAAGGCATATACTAGGGTAATTCAAAAGGATTAACTCTTGAAGTGAGTAAAACTCTCTTGCCCTTTCATGGGAAAGAATCTGGCATATTCCTGAGGAACTCTTCTAGTAAATTTTACCAATGGGAATAAAGAAATTTTCTTTGGATAGATGCACAGCAGGAATGAACAAGTCACTAAAGAGGCCCAGAAATGAATTATTGGTCTCATGTATACCTGGCCTTGAAATTTTATTTCATCTAAAATGTAAGCTCTAATTGTTTTGGTCTTTGAAGGGAAGGCACTCATCAAATGTGACTTGTAGAACCAGTTATGGTTCACACAGAATGACTTTGTTCATCTAAGATCAGAAATGTAGTCCTTGATCAGATGAATTAGGTAGGTAAAAGAGCAAGGGAAAAACATAGTTAAATTATAGCTAGTTTAATTACCCATGTTTGTGAAGACCAGGGAATAATCAAAAGAACCAGGTAGTAAATATTTTTTTTAATTACTTCTACCTATTCACTTAAGTTACCTTCTCCATAAAGCCTTATTTCAAAATTGCTAGTCAGGTGCCAGAGAGGCTAATTTAGGTTTCCTATCATCTCCTTGAACTTGCTTGTTTTGAGGAAAGATTATGGACTTAATATTTATAAAGCTATTGATAATAATAAAAACCTGTTGGGCTTATACATCATAATTTGTTTGACCATTCTTGTTAACTTTCCTAAAAAAATTAATTAATGGAAATCAAAACTGAATTAAAGGCTGGATAATCCATAAATAGTTAATTCTGAGTCTATATACTGACAATTACAATAATCTCCTAATGTCTCCAGTCTCTCTCTTCTTCAATCTAAACTCTAAAAAGTTGTCAATGTGACATTCCTAAAGTTTAGTTCTGATAACATTCTTTTTTTTGTTTGTTTGAAATCAAATCTAATTATGGACACTTAAAACTGTATTACCCTAAGCAAGTTATTTAATCTCTTTTGCTCAGTTTATGTATCTGTAAAAAGAAGATAATAATAGTTTCTACCTTGCCTGTTTGTTGTGAGGATTATGCATTTAACACTTAAGCCTGGCACATTGAAAGTCCTAAAAACATGTTCATTCCCTTTTTCTTTGCTCAGGAATCTCTTGTAGTTTCCTATTGTCTCTAGGATCAAACACAAAGTGTTCTCCTTAGCAATTAAAGTCTTACAATCTGATTCCAGGTTATTTTTTTTTCACTTAATACACATTTCTTCATCTTATACATTCTATGGTTTGGTCTCAGTGGTCATGTAGGGAGATCTAATGAGATTTTAGTTTTTCAGATAAATACATTTTTTGTTTTTTTTTATTATTAATACTTTTTATTTGCAAAACATATGTATGGGTAATTCCTAAACATTAACCCTTACAAAGCTTTCTGTTACAAATTTTTCCCCCCTACTCCCCACCCCTCCCCTAGATGGCAGGATATCCACTACATGATAATTATGTTAGAATACTTAAATCGAATATAGGTATAGTTATTGCCACACATCATTTTTTTTTGTTCAGGAGAAATCGTATCTATAAGAAAGAATAATCCAATAAAGGAAATACAATGCAAGCAAACCTCAATAGAGAACATGAAAATGTTATGTTGTGGTCCACATTTCACATCCCTCTCTCTGGGTGTATATGGCTTTCTTCACTGAACAATTGAAATTGGTTTGAAGCATTTCATTGTTGAAGAGAGTCATGTCCATTAGAACTGATCCTCATGTAGTAATGTTGTTGCCGTGTATAATCATCTCCTGGTTCTGCTCATTTTACTCAGCATCAGTTCATGCAAGTCTCTCCAGGCCTCTCTGAAATCATCACGCAAGTCTCTCCAGGCCTCTCTGAAATCATCCTGCTGGTCGTTTCTTACAGAACAATAATATTCCATAATATTCATATACCGTAATTTATTCAGCCATTCTCCAACTGATGGGCATCCATTCAGTTTCCAGTTTCTAGCCACTACAAAAAGAGCTGCCACAAACATTCTTGCATATATGGGGCCCTTTCCTTCCCTTATGATTTCTTTGGGATATAAGCCCAATAGAAACACTGCTGGGTCAAAGGGTATGCACAGTTTGATAACTTTTTGAGCATAGCTCCAAATTGCTCTCTAGAATGGTTGGATCCGTTCACAGCTCCACCAACAATGCATCAGTGTCCCAGTCTTCCCACATCCCCTCCAACATTCATCGTTATCTTTTCCTGTCATTTTAGCCAATCAGATAAATACATTGTTGTTCATGGAGCTAAAGTAAGTTTCTTGAGGTCTTCCAGCTAGTTAATGATAGCTCTGGGACCAGAACCCAGTTTTGATGACTCTCAGGCGATTATTCTTTCAACTACTCTTTGCTTCCTGTAAAAAATCAGCTTTTTTGACTCTAGGGAAGAAAGTACATTTATTAGAGGTTTATGGCCCTAGATCAGTGAACCAATTAGAAACTCTGATATTCCTTTCTTTCTTTACATTTTCCTCAACTGATCATCCTAAGTGAGCTCTTATAATCTTGGAACTGGAGGCAGTGGCCTCTAGTCCCCTCTTTGACCTTTGGAATAATATCAGTTAGTAGTTCAAAGCCTCTCTTTCTTCTCAACTCTATTTTGTTCTCCATATAGCTGTTCTATTCACACACCTTGCAATCTGTGAAGTTAAAATTAACCTATTTGCCAACCTGCATTTCAGTGAGAAACTGAAAAATGACACCTTCTAAGCACACTAGACTGTTTTCTAGCGCATTTTTTATGAAGAACATGTTAGAAGGAGAGACAGAGGGTTTAAAGGGAAAAAGGCTGAGTTCTGGCCCCGTTTATTTAGTCCTTTGAAAGAGTCTTCTGAAAATGTCAAAAACAGGATTGAGAGAACAGGATGTGACACAAGGGTTGCTCAAATGTATCTATCTCCATGTACATTTTTTGAAATCAGGAGTTCAAATGTGCCAGTGTAACTGTTATATTTGGGCATATGGAATAATCTATGGAATAAAGCTCTTTTCACTAACAAGCTTAGCAAGTTCTTTTAAAAAGAGAGAGAGAGAGAGATGGCAACAACCAACAGTTGTCTTCTGTCAACAGCTCAATCGGCTGCTGAGATAACTTACTTTTCCACTTTGTGTCAAAAATGAAATTTATCTAGACTCCTGAAGAAGCTGTCCAGCCTGCCCCTGGAATGTTGAGGGTCATAGTTGTTAGCAGAGCCTCTCTAACCTGAATCTCTTCTCTTACTATGCTATCCTTGACTCAGCAAGACATGAACTTTGCCCTTTACCCTATTCTCTGTAGCCTCTCATTTGGTGATTATGGAGTCTTCCTGAAGCTTTCTGTTACTCTCATAGAGTGGCCCAGATGTGCATTGTTTTTTGCTTTCTGCATGAAAACTGGGAGATACTGTCCAGAATAATATAGGGTTTATTTATTTTTAGGGGTTCTTCAGTGCTCTTCATTTCCAGGGAAAAGAGGAAGGTTTATAATTTGAAAATAAAAATTCTTGAGCCTATGACAAACTTTTTGGAAAATTCCTCTCATAATAGTGGGGAGATGTTGGGGGAAGGGACTAGGAAAGTAGTATCATTGATTAAATGAGTGCCTATATAATTTAGAAATTGTTGGGCAGAGTTTCTTGCTCATTTTGAGGGGAGGAGGAGAGGAAGGAATCCAGATTTGTGACTTTATCCAGTTTGGAAAGTCTCACCATGTAAATTTCCTCAACAGATAAAGAATTTAAAAATTTTTCTGCTTAGAGAGTTGCCTAGCCAACATAGACATTAAGTGACTTGCCCATGATCACATAGTTGAATATCTCTGTCAAAGATAAGACCTAAATCTGTGTCTTTCTGATTCTAAGGTCTGTTTTTTAGTCACAAAAAAAAAAATATTGCTTCCTATTTGCCTCAAAATACAATATAGATGCCAGAAATTCTTCCTTTAAAGTTTAATTCTTTTGGGGGTTCTTAATTTTCCAGGCCTTTATATTAAAATGTAAATACCCCTGAGAGGGAGTTATCAGCTAATGGCTAAAGGCTACAACAGAAGAGAGGATTCAATGAATTAATTGAGCAGAGAATTAAATCCTTTGGGAATTGAGCATAAGATGGTGAATGGGATGTGGTGCCAGCAAGTTAGAGAAGTGGTGTAAAGAGAAGATGGGTTGAAGGTACCACTACTACCTTTACCTGTTTTATGTTTTTACCTCTGGTTCATCATGTATCCTTTGTCCTGCAATGATAGGTATTTATTTCCCAATTTGGTACAAGATTAAACTGAATTATATATTTATTCTATATTGGGTTAGCATGCAATTATGATAGATTGTATTTTATTTTATATATTTTAAGATATAATCTCTGAAGTATGATATGCAAATTTATGCCAAATAGCATGCAAATTAGAAATAGTTTTGTTCTGAACTAAAGGCTCTGGAACTTATTAAAAAGAAAAGTACTATATTGCAAGTCATTCATTAGTTAATTAGTATTTGTTAAATATCCAGGTATTAAGAGTATTATAAATACTTATCTGATTATTCCCTATAATGTCAATCATCCTATCAAAAATAATGTTGTTTCTGCTCTCTAATCTTATGGGAATAGGCTGTAGTGAACACCTGCTCAACTGATGATTGATAAAAGTCTTGTGAGTTAATGTATTTTTGTCTCCATTTCACAGGTGAGAAAACTGGGGCATAAAATGGTTAAGGAACTGGCCCAAAGTCACATAAATAAGATGTAATGGAACATAAGTTTTCTGATTCCAATTCAATTTCTTTGATCAGGATTTGAAAAGTGAAGAGCTGCTAGTGCTACCTTCCCCCAGGTTTTCTTGTACCTAACTTGTATGTGTGTACAATGTTTCCCCTATTAGAAAGAAAGCTCTTTGAGGGCAGACTTTTCACTTCTGTCTTTATATCCCTAGTATCTGACATATCGTAGACATTTAGTGAATATTTGTTGCTTGGATGCTTAAACCATACACAAAGGTCAAGTTTTTATGCTTTTATCCCCTATTCATAGGAAAATAGCATTTAGGCCTAGAAGGGTCTTTAGAGATTCCTTAGTCTATTGTCCTCAAATTAAAGATGAAAAAACTGAGGTCCTCAAAAGTTAAGTGAACTGCCCTCATGAAAGCTATTTAATGACAGAGTTGGGGCTAAGTCTCAGTCCAGTTACTTTCCAATACTATATGCTCACTTCTGTTCCAATGCTATCCATAACTAAAGTCCTCTTGAAACTTATTCCCATATTCCATATAGCAACCATTTCATGTCCCTCTTGCTCTTCTTCAGAGCACAGAATACTTCCTCTACAAATCTCTGACAAATTGAATTTAAAAAAAGGTTTCTTCAGCATATCTCCATCCTTGGAAATCATTCTTATGGACACCATTTCAACTATTAATTTGCATATATTATTTTCTGTCTCATCTTTTACTAAATGGAAAATTCATTAAGGGATTGTATCTTTACCATTCTCCAAAAATCCTAATAAGGATTCTATGCTATTACTGGTGTTCAACAAATATTAATAAGGATGATGGAGGTGATAAAAATGCCATTAAAGTGTGAAAAATACAAACTTTTCAATAACTCAAAGGGAATTGTATTTATTATTTTATCTTTTCTGAAATTGTGTCACAAATACAAATGATTTGGTAATTCTTCCCTTTTACTTTTTAAATTTATAGTGATATTAAAATGAATCCTTGGGGAAACAAAAATTGTGTAGTGGAAAGAACTCTGTAGTAGGTGCTAGGGGACATGGATGGGCCGCTAATAAGCGGTGTGAATTTTGGTAATTTGTAATCCATTGGACTTCAGTTTCCTCATCTGTAAATGGAGAGGTCATCTAGAAGGTCTTTATTGTTTTTTAGCTCTATAATTCAATGATTCTTTATAATTTTTTTTTGACTGTGATTACTTAGATTGAGGATTCCCAGGGAACAGAAACCATTTGTTTAATAGATTCAGTAAAGTAACACACATTAAAAAAAAAGTACTTGAGTTTTATTTGGAAATTTCACCAGCATGATTCAATTTCATTCAATTCAATAAACATTCATTAGCATTTAGCATTGTAGGGTACTATTCTAAGTGAAAGAAGAGACACAAATTGATAAGAAAACAAGTTCCTGTCCTTAAAGAGCTTATAGTCTGATGACATTCATTACCAGACAAAACCAATATTAGACAAAAAAAAGGCACAGTTAGATACACAGAAGAGATACTGTAAATTACTGATGAAAGAGATAAGGATAATAGTGGTTTCTCAATTTTATGGTAGAGTTTAGTTATAAATGTATTAATGATATTATTCCAAAATGACTAAAATATCCCTAGGCTTTGTGCGCCTGTGACATTGTATTTATACTACTGATGGCAGTAGAACTGGCTATTGAAAATTTACTAGCAAAATGAGTAAATTGTACTCTTTGTGAGATTAAGTTAAAAGTACTCCTTGTTACTGTCACAAACTGGTTGTGTATGGCCTATCAGTTCATCTTACTTTCTATATCATAGATTGTCAACAAAAACTTACTGACA
The DNA here is from genome assembly GCA_023553655.1 of Myrmecobius fasciatus. NCBI lineage: Eukaryota > Metazoa > Chordata > Mammalia > Dasyuromorphia > Myrmecobiidae > Myrmecobius > Myrmecobius fasciatus. The sequence goes on from JAJPUD010000137.1 coordinate 659,037, forward strand.
TTTTCAATTCCTTCCCCCCACCCCACCCTAAATAGTTCCATATTTAGTTTTTTACAGTTAAGACAGTTATGTAAAATAAAGAGCCCTCCACTAAACACCTTCTCATTCCCAAAGTTAATTGCCTCCAGGGGGATGTGGGCAAGTGGAAAAAGTTCAAGGCATGGGAAGATTACATTGTAGTCCCCCCCCTTCTTCCCCTAACATTAACCAGGAGATAATTTGTTAGAGTGAATAAAGAACAGCCTTGAAGGTTATGAAAATTATGAAAGAAATAACACAAATTGAGAACATACAACCTTAGAAAGTATATAGGACTGGGAAGAGAAAGATTATTATTATCTTAATGTTGCCTTGATTGAATGTAAATGAGCACCTCTGGTGCTATTCTCTTCTTTTCCTCTTCTCTTCACCTTTCCTTTTATCATTATTACAGAAAGTCTTGGATTTTCTTCTCTATCACTTGCTTCCTCCTCATATTTCTGGATGTGTCTTTACTAGGTGAAATTATCTTTTTTTTCTCCTTCAAATTTTAAACTGATATAGTCAGTTTGACCTAAAATGGGGATGAAAATAGCATCTACCTCTCTGGGTTGTTATGAGAATTAAATAAGATAATATTTATAAAGTGCTTAGTACAGTGCTTATGGTGTATAGAGCCTTGGGCTCAGGAAGACCTGAGTTCAAATCCTGCCTTAAATAATTACTAACTTAGATGTTAACCAGCCTTTGGCAAGTTAGTTAACCTTCATGTAGGTGGTTCAGTAGATAGAGCTTTGGGCTTGGAGTTAGGAAAACCTGAGTTTAGATGTGTATTAACTATATGATCCCAGGCAAGTCACTTAACCCTGTTTGCTTTAATTTACTGGAGAAGGAAATGGCAAACCACTCACTTGTCTTCGTCAAGAAAATTCCACGGACGATGGTCCATGGAATCATAAAAAGTTAGACATGACTGAACAACAATACAGAATGGTAAAGCTTCAAAGGACCTTAGAGATAAACAAGTCCAATAGTCTCATTTTATAGATAAGAAAGCTAAGGACTTCTTTAGGAAGAAAAGGGACTTTTTCTAAGTTCCTCCAAACAAGTAGTAGAATTAATGTCAGTGACTCTAGGGATTTCTATGCAAGTCAAACGCTCCTGTCACTGCCACTGGGGAGCTTCTGGGGATTTGATACTGGTTTAAATCTTAAGAGACTATTTGGTTTACTATATTCCTGTGATCAAAAACCAGACAAGTAGATCCAATTTACCATTTTTATCTTCAGGCTCTTGATCTGTAAAACGTGGGTTTTGGACTAGGTAATTTCTAAGGAGCCTTCCTGTTCTGAATCGTTTATCACTGTTGTTTTTGACCCAGCTATCTTCTTCCCACCAGAGTACTATTTATATGAGGTCAAAATGTGCCAGCAAAAAAACATCTGGAGAATGCTCATTCATACTCTTTAACATACTATTGATACTAAGGCTACTGTTTTCTCTTGAGAATCAGTATAGCAAATACCTTACTGTACTGGTCAGGCCAATTAGCATAAATGAGCACCTATTATGTATCCAGAACTGTATTAAATGGTATGGAATCACAGTGAAGAAGAATGAGATGTATTTGTCCTCAAAGAATTTATATATAGTCTGAAATACACGGTTTGTATACACTGAAAAAAGAGCATAATATGACAATGTATATAATCAAATCTTAATTTGTGTAGTTCAGGCAATATGCACAAGAGGAATAAAGAGAAGAAAGATTCACTATTTATAAGGGGATTGTGTGTGGGAGTATATTTATTTGAACTGAACTTTGAAGGATTGGAATTAAGACCAATAGTTTGAGCACATGAAAATGAATCATCAATGGCATCCCCTTTGAAGGAATGAATTATTTTGTCCCTGACTCACCTTGGCTATGTTTCCTTTGGGAATTTTTGGCCAGGATAATGCATAAATACTGTGCTGATGTATATAGATCTTTTGCATCACTTTTAAAAAGGAGAAATGAAGCAGGGCCTTAGAAAGTCTCCTGTTGTGTAAATTCACTGCAGGATGTTGATGGTCCTCCCTACAGGGGTGTTGATGATGGTTGCTTTCTCTCTGTTGTGGGAGAATCAGGTAAGTACTAAGAAGAAAGAATTAAGCTCTTTAAGTAATAAGAAATGATTAAAATAGACAGTAGTTGTATGCTGAAAATAGATATTTATAGATCAAAGTTGTTGGGTAAAATTAGGTATAGATTATTGTTGGCTTGAACCCACAATATGACTTTAAAAATCTTGATCCTCATTGTCCAGAGTCGTTTGCCAACATTGATTTATTTTTTTCCTGTCTTTAAAATTTATACACTTATTTAAACTCTCTCCCTGAAATGTCCCAAATATATTGATTTATGGACTTCTAAAGACCTGAAATATGATCTGGGTGTCCTAACTATTGACCTCTGTTTTTCTTAAATCACTACAATATTTTTATGCAGCTCCTCAAATTTCTAGAAAACTACTTATACAGCTTATGGTTAAAACAAATTAATATTTATTTTTATTTGCATAAAGTTTGTCTTTGTTGTTGCAATATGCTATGAATAAAAATATAAAATGATACCCAATCTCTGCAGATTTGTCTGAACCACATTTCCAAGTCAAGAAGCTCCAATGATTCCCTTTGGATTCTGGGAATAATACACAATCTCCTCTGTTTAGCTTTTGAAGCCCTTCACAATTTACTTCCAACCTCTCTTTTCAGTCATTCTCTTACACATTGCTCCTTTTTATACACTCTATGGTCTGACCATTAATGAATGGTCCAACATTGTTCCAAACTGTGCTTTTGCAAAGGCTGTCCCATATTCTTGTAGTGTATTCTTTCCCAAACTCTGCCTCAAAATTCTCTGGTTTCTGTTGACAACTTAAACACTGCTCTTATTTTCTTTCCTTCCTTCCTTCCTTCCTTCCTTCCTTTCTCTACTTCTCTCTTTTTTAAAATACTATTTTATTTTTAAATACTATTTTATTATTTTCATGTTAAGACAATTTTAAAACACTTTTTAAAAATTTTGAATTCTAAATTTTATTCCTCACTCCAACCCTCCACCTCCCTCTCAAGCTGGTATACAACCCAATTTAGTTTATATATTAAGCACCACATTTTTATGAGGTCTTTCTTGATGAACCTTTTAAAATCCTTACTGCCCCTCAAAAATTACCTTGTGTTTATTTAGTAAATAGATATACTGTGTGTACATATTGTCTGCCTAGAATATATCAGAAATTGTTTGACTTTTGTCTTTGCATCCCTAGTGACTAATACAGTGCTAGCACATAGTAAGTATTTAATAAAACCTGGCTTATTTGATTAATAGTAGCTTATGTCAATTATAGTGTTTTGCTGTTTGCAAAGTTTATTATATTACATTATCTCTTTATAAATAGTTAAACAAAAACATCTTGAAATTGGTTGGACCTGAGAGTACAATGATAGTACACTATCAATTGTAAATAGAGTGCAAAGTACAATTCAACTCAAAGTTTTTAATTTCTTCTGGGAATAGAAAGAAATCTATTTTAGTCTTATGTATACAAACACACATTATGTATGTGCATATATATCTACATATATGTAAAGTCATTCTATATATACTTCTATTTATCAGTTCTTTCTCTGGATGCATGTAGCATCTTCCTTCATATGTCTTTTGTAATTAATTTGGGTATTTATAATAGTGAGATTTGAGTATTGAAGGAAGCCAGGGTGACTAGGAGACAAAGGGCAGAGGGCAGAACATTCTAGTCATGGTTAGGGGTAAAGTGGGACAACAAATGAAAAGTCTTGAAGTCAGAAGACTTCAGGTATTGTGTTCAAGAACAGTAAGGCTGCCAGAGTGGCTGGATCATAGAATATGTATGAGGGAGTAAAATGTATGAAGACTAGAAAGGCAAAGAGGTACCAGGTTGTTATGGGTTTTAAAGATCAAGCAGAGCTACCTGGTGATAATAGGGAGCCACTGGAGTTTATTAATTAGAGGGAGGGGAGGTGACAAGGTCTGACCCGCACTTTAGGAAGATCATTTTGGTAGCTAAGTGGGGAATGAATTTGAGGAGGAGAGGATAGAGTCAGGGAAATCAAACAGAAGATTATAACAATAGCCGAGGCATGAGGTAATGATGGCCTGTACCAATGTGGGGGCTGTGTGAATGGAGAAAAGGGGATATATATATTTGAGAAATGTTGATGTGATAGATAAGGAAAATATGATACAGACAAGTGAAGTGACTTTATTATAGTCATGTAGGCATTCAGAGGCACATCAAGGATTTTAAACCCACATCCTTAATTTGTGTCTTTTCCATTGCACCATGTTACTAACAGTTGACTTTAGGTCTACTACCAAATCATATTGGTTTTATTGCCTCCTTTCTCTTATGGTCATGCTGATTTATTTCAAGCTCTGGATTTGTAAACTCTGGTTGTCCCCAAAATAGACATTTACCTCCCCAATTAGCATTAACCATTAATGAACATTTTTTTTATTTCTAGTATTTCTAAGTTGTTGGAACATTTGAGAACACATGCTATTGCCAGGAGCAGTGTAAGAATTTACAAGATAAACCTTCCATATGGTGCATCAAACCCATCTCATCCTCCATTCTGAATGCTTTATGCTGATCTCAGAGCTTCTCATGAAAATGCTTTAGGGAAGTTTATGGTAAGACCTTTCTCTTCACAGAAACTAAGGAAAAAGGGGAACTTGGACAGGAAATCTGTTTTGATTTATGTCCAAGTGGCATAATTCTGAGTGTATACATCCAAAGGATGAATAAGAACTAAATAAAATTCTCTGATCTAAGAACCAGTGAGGTTTATATAGCTTTCTAAGGATCTAGGTACAAGAGTAAAATGATCAGTAAGTGAAACAAGTAGTCAGTTGCCAGAATATTGTTATTTGTGAGAATTTGGGTTCATCCTTCACTATTAGAAATTCATTCCTTTTTTTATTATTATCATTTATCTTCTGCCCACTTTTAAAATGTTTATACTCTGGGAAAAGTTGTTAGTAACTTAATGTGTGAGGGAATATCACAGAATGTTAGAGCTGCAAAAGATCACAAAAATCATCACAGAATCAGAAAATTGCACTACTGGAAGGATATCAGTGGCCAACTCATCCAACAAATACCTAGGCATTGGTCATTCAGTCTCTGAAGATTCCCAGAGAATGAGGAGACAACACATTCCATTTTTGTACAGTTCTACATGTTAGGAAGTTTTTTTTAAATCAAGCCTTAATTTGTTCCTTGCAATTTCCATTTATTGTTTCTATCCAAGTAGAACAAGGCTAATCCCTCTAATATTTTACATAATTTGTAATCCCAAAGTTAGATATCCTTTCCTCTCTTCTTATTTTATAAATGAGGAAAGAGACTCAAAGAAGTGAAGCCTTTTGTTATGTCATCTAATTAGCTCAACAGAGGTGAGACCAAAATCAGGTTCTCTGAATTATAGTGCAACAACTCTATTCCACCTTGTCCTTTGGACAGCACAAAGTGCCCATGATTATTATTGTTGTTCAGTGATGTTCAATTCTTCATGATTCAACTTGGGGTTTTCTTGGCAAAGATTCTGGAGAGTTTGTCATTTTCTTCTCTAGTTCATTTTGCAGATGAGGAAACTGAGGCAAACAAGGTTAAGTGACACAACTACTGATTTTCTAAGGCTATATTTGAACTCAGGAAGATAAATCTTCCTGACTTCAGGCCTAGCACTTTATTCATTGCTCATGATTGCAAAGGGGTTATTGAAAGAGAAAAAGCATACAGAAAGGGAAAATGAGAATACTTATAACAAACTTTGCCTATTTGGCTACTTTCCCATCAACTTGAAGTACTCCAAGTACTCCAATCATTTGTTTAAACATATTACATAATTCTTCCTAGAGGTACAGCTTTCTGAATGGCGACACAAATCAGGGACACAGATCAACTCCATGGAGTTGGAACATAATTCTAACCTATATTTCTATTAATAAAATGTATTTATTATTCAGTCCACATTCTTCTCAGGGGTAAAGTATAAGAAACACTGCCCAATTTTGAACTAACATTAATTTTTTTGCAAAGGGCCCCAATCATAACAGGTGTTATTAAAAATCATAAGCACCTGGAATGTAAGATGGTACAGTGTTTCTATTTGAGTAGCAAAAGCCTAACCCATACAGTTCAGAATGACACCACATTCTATATTTCAAGTAAGTTCCTCAGGGATACCATGATCTGTGATGACTGTGATGTCAATTGATTATAACAATTATTTGTCAAGGATCATGGCTGATGATAATTATCATCATCATATTTGCATAGTAATTTACAAAGTAGTTACCTCACAAAAATCTTGGGAAGTACAAATATTATTTTCTCCCTTTTATAGATGAAGGCACAATGAAGCTTAAAGGGATAAAAGGACTTGTCTGAGGTTATCTAGCCAATAAATGATAGAGCCAACACTGAAATTCAGTTCTCCTTGACTATCTATGGTAGCAATGATGAACATAGACCTAATATAAAGGAGAATGGATTGGGAAAACTGCCTATTATTACTTAATCTTATAAAAGTTAAGGTTCATAGACTTTCATTACAATTTTGTAAGTAGTATAATATTGGAGGGTATTCTAATAAGTCACACTCCCTTAGGAAGGTCAATCAATTAATCAACCAGCGTTTATGAAGTATCTACTACGAATCAGGCATTATGCTAAGTGTTGCGGTTATAAAGAAAAGCAAAAAACTATCTCTGTACTCAAGGAAATCAATCACATAATGAGGGGATCAAACATGCAATAGCAAGGTACTAATGTGATATATACAGGACAAATTGGAGATGATCAACAAAGGGAAGTAACTAGCATGAAAGGGGAATAAGGAAAGCCTTCTTGCAGAAGATGAAACTTTAGGTGGGCTTTGATAGAAGCCAGAGAAGCCAGGAGGCAGAGGTGCAGAAGAAAAGGATTCCAGGAATGTGTGATAGCCAATGAAAACATCCAGGAAATGGAATGTCTTATTCAAGGAGTAACAAGGAGACCAAAGTCACTGGATTATAGAATATGGGAAAGGGATGTTTTCAAGGTGTTAGAAGACGGAAAGGTAGGAAGGGTTCAGGTTTTGGAGGGCTTTGAAAGTTAAAGAATTTTATATTTGATCTGATTTTTTTAAAAAGGATTTTATATTTAATCCTGGAGGTGAATGGGAGCCATTATAATTGAAGGGATAAGTGTAACTTTAGCAATGTGAAAAGATAGAAGCTGGGTCAACTAGAGAAAGATGTTAGCTTGACATAATAGATAGAATGATGGAGTTGAACTCAAGTAGGGCTAGGTTTGAATTTTTTCTCCACATATATTAGCTTAAGTGACAATGCAAGTGACAACTTCTGAGCCAGTTTTCTTATCTCTAAAAATGGGAATAATAATGATGACAGCACTTATTCTATGGGGTTGGTGTAAGAATGTTGTGAGATAAGAGATGTAAATGAGATATAAAATACTTCAAAACCTTTAAAGCACTCTATATAGTTGGTTGTTGTTATTATTGCTATTATTATTAATTATCATTCATTGTTTCCAGAGGGTGTCTATTATTTAAACTCTTTTTGGAATCATTTTATGCCTTCCTACCAATTATCCTATTTTAAGCACATAGTAATATCCCATAAATATGTGGGGGTGAATTCCTCTTTCCCTTTTTTCTTCATCAAATAATAATTATTCATTGAGTAATAATCTATATTTCAAAGTGTCTTAGAAAATGAAGGAGGTATTTAATTATGTGACAAGACTATTTCAGTTGAGAGTATATGCTGTTCAGCAGTGAGAGATAAGGTTTGATTGGTAGGTAGGGTGGGGCTAGATTATGGGGAGGCCTTGAAATTAAGCCTAAATCTGATGAGCTGAGAAAAAATGAACAAAGAAATGACATGGCAAAACTATACTTTAAAAAAGAGTATCTGAAAAAAAAAAGTATCTGGTAATAGTCTCTTGGATGGATTGAAACTGGAAAAGATTGAGTCAGGAAGGCCAGCTAGGAGGTTGTTGTATTAATCCAGGCTTAAAATCATACAAGTTTTGTCTAAGGTGGAGCCTGTGAAATGGAGCAAATAAATTGAAACTCAGAATATTTCCCTATTTGTAAAATGAGAATATTAAACTAGATGATGTGTAAGAAGCCTTACTGCTCTAACATTTTCAGTGTATACGCCAGAAGAGACCTTAGTGTTCATGTAATCCAACCTTCTCATTGTATAGATGAAGAAATTGAGTTTCATAGAGATGAAGGAACCTACTCAAGATTATGCAATTTGATAAAGGCAGTTTCAGTTTCAGGTGTATTAGAGATAGATTGTGTAGTCCAAGCATCCCAATTTACACGTGAGGTTCACTGTTCATCCTTCATTTTGAAGAGATTCAATGATATCATGGGTTGATGATTTGTGCATGACTAGATTTAAGTGAGGTAAAGGTGTACAAAGTCTCACTCTCCCTTCCAGAGCTATACAAATCTAGTGACAAGATAAAAAGCAGGATGACAAGTGATGGTCTGAGATGCAGTGAATGACCTTGATATCTAAGTCCTCCGCTCAATAGTCTGCTTCTGCTATCTTTGAGGCCTTTAGAACAAATTGTTCTCCTCTATCCATTCTGTCAGGAAAAGTCTTTGTGTACTTGGGATAAATATCCCTTTACCTTCTTGACCTGATGACCTGATTTTTCCCATTATGAGGAGTCACTGCATATGTTACAACATCTCAGATCCACAGGTGAAAGTTGGGTGAAAGGTTAAACCAAAAGTAGATGAGAAGCCTTAAAAAGGGTTCAGAAAGCCTCCATTCCAGAGATGGTAATCCTCCCTGAAAAGAGCCTGCATATACCTTATATGAAAGGTAATTGAGGCCCACAGAGAGAAAGAGTAATTGCTTAAAGTCACAGAAATTTTAAGTAGAGGATCCAGGATCACATCCCCATTAACAGATCTCAGCAATCTTGTGTTCTCACTATCTCATTGTAACATCCTTTGTAACCACAAATTAAATAAAAGTTACCAACAAAAACAATAATAATTATAATGAGAATAATATGATGAAACTAGTGCAAGAGAACTAACAATAAAGTTTGGTGATTGATGAGTTTAGGAGCTTAAAGCATATATATATAGTGAGACTAAGATTTCACACCTCCATGGTTGGGAACATATTTGTGTAATTTATTGAAATAAAGAAATTAGAAGAATTGATTTGGAAGTGGAGCTGGGAAGATGATGAGTTTGATTTTGAACATATTGTGTATTGGGAAGATGATAATTCATGTATAAGAGCTGGAAATCTGACACGGAAACCATTTGGCTGAGTAAGACCTCAGGACTGACAGCAGCCCTCACCAAGTATTGTCCTTTGTAATCAAAGTTTGTCCGGGTTTATCTCTATGAAATCCTGACCTCTCTGCAGGGGATTGGGTCCCCTATTCTCACATTTATTGGCTCATCACTCCTCTGTTGACTACTCTAGAGACACATCTATTTTGGGCTTTAATCTAGAGTGTCTTCAAGAAAAGCAAGAGTAAAATATGTACTGGGTGTACCAAAACGAATCTGGGGCAGGACACGTGACCCATTCTTAATTGAAGAAAGTCATGATAAGCAAAAAAGAATCATATTATGCATTACTGACTGACCTGAACAGAATTTAGTAGCTGAATGATTATTATTAGCACAGTCATCTAAGCCTCTTTGGGACATGAAACTTTTTTTCAAGGCAACTAATTAGTTATTTAATTTTTTACCTCTATAATCCTATCAAAAATCAACTTCACTATTCTCTGCAGTAGATCTTTCTGGATCCAATGTTTAATTTTCCTTTAGTGCTAACACACTCCTGTAATTTCTCCTTCTTGCTGAGCAGGTGCTTGGGATGCAGAAGGTACCAGCTTATACTCTTCCAATTTGTCCCAAGCTTTTGATGCTAGCAAGGCTGATTCTAAAAGAAGGAAATACAACAGAAGAAAAAGCTGTCAAGGTTCCAATGCACATAGCTAGTTGAACCCATGATCCACATGAGGAATGACATCTACCACCAACTGCCAGGGTAGCAAGGAGTCATTGCTGAAATAGTATCTTGTTATCTTTGAAGTTGCAGTGAAAAAAAAGGGAACTTATCTCTTCTTTTAAAAAAAATCATTGGGGAGGCAGAGCCAAGATGGTGGAGTAAAGGCAAGAGCTTGCCCAACCTCTCCCCCAAACTGCTCCAAATTCCTTTAAATAATGACTAAAATTTTAGAGCATCAGAACACCCAAAAAGATGGAGTAGAACATCTAGCCAAAGGCAATTTAGAAGGTCAGTAGAACAGATCTGTGATAGCAGGATGGAAGTCTAGTATGCAGTCCTGGTGCAGACCCTGCCAGTGCACTGGACCCAGACCCAACCCTGGCTGGACCCAGCCCCAAGCCCTGGCCAGCTCCAGCCCTCTGAATCAATGGTAGAACTGCTGGCTTCTAACCCTCTCAACCTGAAGACACCAAAAAGGACCAGTAAGGTCAGCAGAATAGGTCTATGGAACCAGGGTTGGAGCTCAGTGTGCAATTCCAGTGCAGGCTGGATCAGATCCAGCCTGGGCCCAGAGCCCCAGCATCAGCGAAGAGGGACCTCTGAATCAACAGTAGTGTTGGAAGCTTCTGGACCTCTCGGCCTGGAGAGAAGACTTGGAGGTCAGCAGAGCAGGTCTATGTAGGAGTCCCATGCAGTCTCAGTGCAGGTCTCACCAGCACAGGTTGCGGCCCCAGATGTACTTTAGCACACTAGACCTTACAGCTATAATGGAGCAGGGACACTCCTTTTCTGCTCCAGGGCAGAAAAGAGAGCTTGTGGTCAGGTTCCCAGAAGCATCTCTGAAAAGAGCTGCATAGAACCTCTCAAGCTTGTGACAGTGCATCCTCCACCCTGGAAACACAGCTCTACTTTAACAAAGAATTAAAAGCTGAGTAATAGGCTAGGGAAATGAGCAGGAAAAGTTTCTGACCTTGAAAGTTATTATGGTGACAAAGAGGATCAAAACACACACTCAGAAGATATAACGAAGTCAAAGCTCCTACATCAAAAGCCTCTAAGAAAAATAAGAATTGGGTTTAGACCATGGAAGGGCTCAAAAAGGATTCTGAAAATCAAGTAAGAGAGATAGAGGAAAAATTAGGGAAAGAATTGAAAGTGGTACAAAGGAAATAGAAAAAACCTAATGAGGAGAAGAATGCCTTAAAAAACAAAATTAGCTAACTGGAAAAGGAGGTACAAAAACTCACTGAGGAAAACAATTCCTTAAAAAATAGAATTGAACAAATGGAAGCTAATGACTTTATGAGAAATCAAGATACAATAAAGCAAAACCAAAAAAGTGAAAAAATAGAAAAAAAACCCGTGAAATATCTTATTGGAAAAACAACTGACCTGGAAAATAGATCTAGGACAGATAATTGAAAAATTATTGGTCTACCTGAAAGTCATGATTAAAAAGAAAAGTCAGCACATCATCTTTCAAGAATTATCAAGGAATGCTGTCGTGATATTCTAGAACCAGAAGGTAAAATAGAAATTGAAAGAATCCACCAATCTTCCTGAAAGAAATCTCAAAATGAAAACTCCCAGGAATATTATAGCCCAATTCTGGAACTCCCGGGTCAAAGAAAATACATCAAGCAATCAGAAAGAAACAATTCAAGTATAGTGGAGCCACAGTCAAGATAACGCAAGATTTAGTAGCTTCTACATTAAAGGATCAGAGGGCTTGGAATATTATATTCTAGAGATCAATGGAGCTAGGATTACAACCAAGAATCACCTACCCACCTACAATCCTTCAGGGGAAAAGGTGGAAGTTCAATGAAATAGGGGATTTTCAAGCATTTGTGATGAAAGACCAGAGCTGGATGGAAAATTTGATTTTCAAATAGAGGATTCTGGAGAAGCACAAGAAGGTAACCCAGAAAGTGATATCATAAGGGACTTAATAAAGTTTATCTGTTTACATTCCTATATGGGAGGATGATACTGGTAACTCATTAGAACTTTCTCATTATTATGGCAGTTAGTCGGAGTATATATAGACAGAAAGCATAGGTGTGAGTTGAATATGAAGGGATAATATCTTTTTTAAAAAATGATGAAATTAAGGGGTGAGAGAGGAATGTACTGAGAGAAAGGGAAAGGGAGAAGTGGAATGATGCAAATTATGTGCCATTAAAAAAGAGGCAAGAAATAGCTTTTACAGTGAAGGGAAAGAGGGAAAGGAGAGGGTGAATGAACTTTACACTCATGAAAATTGACTCAAAAAGGAAAAAAATATATATATGCATATATATATATATGGGTATAAAAATCTGTCTTACACTGAAAGAAAAAAAAAGAGGAATTGGAAATGGGAAGGAGAGAGGGTGATAACAGAGAAGGCATGTTGGGGGAGGGAGTGGTAAGTACCAAAACACTTTTGAGAAGGGACAGGGTGAAAGGAAGGAGAGAATAAATAGTGGGGAAATACTTATCAATAGTAATTAAAAAAAATTTGAAGCAAGTTTCTCTGATAAGATCTTATTTTTCTTGGAGGGAACTCCAAGAGAAACAAAAACAAATAAGAGCCATGCCCCAATTGATAAATAATATATATATATATATATACATAAATTATCTGTGCCCAAAGGGCTATAAATTCTTACATATCCTTTGACCTAACAACACCACTAAGTATGAATGCCAAAAGAAATTGGGGGGAAAAAAGGAAATGTGACCAATATGTACAAAAAATATTCATAGCAGCTCTCTTCTCAGGGCAAAAAAAAAATTGGAAACTGAGAGGATGCTTATCATTTGGGGAAATTTGTGATGGAATATTATTGTTCTATGGGAAATGATGAGCAGGATGCTCTCATAAAAACAAAACAAAACAAAACAAAAACCCTGGAAAGGTCCTCTATGAATTAAAGTGAAATGTACTGTATATAAAATAATATCAATGTTCTGGGATGACTAGCTATAAATGACTTTGCTATTCTCAATAGTACAATTATCCATGATTACTCTGAAGGGCATATGATGAAAAATCATATTCATACCAGAGAAGGAATTGATTGTGTCTGAATACAGATTGAAGTATTCTCTCTCTCTGTTTCTCTCTCTCTCTCTCTCTCTTTAACTTAATTTTTGAGGGTTTTTATTTTTTTATTATTATTTATGGTTTCTTTCACAACTTGACTTTTATGGAAATGTTTTGTATAACTTCACATGTGGTTCCTTAATTATGGTGTGAGGATAAGGGAGAGAACATAGAACTCAAAGATTTTAAAAACAAATGTAAAAAATTGTTTTGAATATAACTGAAGGAAAAATATTAAATAAATAAAATTAAAAAAAAAACATATTGGGTCTTTAGCTCTTCTGACTGAGAAGCCAATTAGTTTCAGGAGAAACTTCTTCCTCCTCCTCCTTTTCCCCTAGTGACTGAGCATGCTCCAAAGGAGTTTGTAGATATAAGAATATGGAATTGGGTTCATATAAAAAAAGCTTGAGATATACAACCAGGAATCACTAGCATAGAGGAAAAGAAGTGGGAAGAAGTAAAGAGAGAATTGGACTTGAAGTCAGGAAGACTTGTGTGATAAAATTGTATCTCATTCTGGTTCCTCTGATCCCCTCCTCTCAATTCCAATTAGTATAGTAAGTGTATTTATAATAAGTAATAGTAATAGTAAAGTAACAGTAGCAGAAAGTAAGGTTACAAAGGTGAACCTAGAAGTCATATATAGACTATTCCAAAGAATAAAGGAACATAATTTGCAAAGTGTCATATTTTAACCAGAAATCTCATCCTGAGAGTATGTGCTAAATCAGGGAAAGCCATCAGGTCTTGCTGTCACAGCCTTTTTGATCCTATGATATGTAAATTTCCGATAAACTCCAGACATCTGCAATAAGATCAGCAGGACAACAAAAAAATGTTGATAAATTTGAGATGATTTGGATACATTAACTTTAAGTTTTATTGACAATTTTGAGAAGATATGGATATGTTAATGAAGTAACTCCAATATGGCATGGCTATGGGTTAATCTGTCTCCCTTGAAAACCCTAAGAAATGAGACCCTAAACGTCTGCTCCCCACTCCCCATCCTTTTCCATCTTTAATAGGTCCATGCTGCTGAGTGGTACTAGCTCTAGTCCATGGTAATATGAGGTACTCTTTGTGCCTCTTCTCCCTTCCATCCTTTTCTCTTCACTGCCTGCCTTTCTTCATCATATCACTTCTGGAACCCCTTCTCTTTTTGTCTTTATATTTTCTGTGTTGTTTACCCTTGTGGCCTCTATGCCTCATTACCATAAGATTGAAGTCTTACTCCTTGCTTTCCTGGTAAGTACCCAAATAACTGAACATGCTTATGTCCATTTCATAACTCCACAAACAATTCAACTTGGGTTCAAATTCTGTTTCTGACATTTCAATCAAGCCATGAACAAATATTTATTAAATGTCTACTATGTGTTCAGCATTATATTTGGTGCTAGGGATATAAGTGCAAGGAATGAACCAATTTCTACTCACAAGGACATATATTCTAATGAAGAGGACAACAAATAAACATTCGTACGTATATGTATTTACACATAAAATAGATATGTAGACATAAACTGAATTAATAGAAATATATATATAGTATTTTGGAAGCAAAGAGAATTTGCCAGTCAAGAAAACCTCCATGTGAAAGATGGTGCTTGAGCTATTATAAAGAAAGGGAATCTATGAGGGGAAAATGCATTCCAAATATGGGAGATAACTACAGCAAAGACACAGGGAAGAACAGTGAAATGTTGTGTGATGGGCAAAGGGAAGGTCTCCAGATCTTAGGGGCAAGTTACTCAATCTTTCCCTGTGCAGGCAACTCTCTAGGATTGTAACTTAGGAATAAAATGAAATTCAGGTAGGGAGTATTGATGCCCATTAAATAATAAGGCCTTGAAAGAAATAGCCTCAAGGTAATATTAGAAGCCAAAAAAATAGAAATTTTTGAGGGACAGAGTGTAGATGAACAGATGTAGTCCAAGGATTAATCCTTAGGAAAGACTACAGTTGCACATCAGGAAAAGAAGAGGAGTAATTAAGAGGAGATAAAGTATAAAAATCTAAATCCATCCATCTTTCTATCTATCTATAGCTATGACTTTGCTTTTTTCTCTCAATGACTGGTAATATTTTCAAAGAAACAGACATTCAGACCAACTAGAGCAGATATCTCAATTTTCTTCTTTCCTTCCTTCCTTCCCTCCTTCCTTCCATCCTTCCTTCCTTCCTTCCTTCCTTCTTTCCCTATTTTTAGTCTTTTTTGTATTGAAAGAAGTCCTCCTCCTATAAATGTCTTAGAGAAGCAGGCCCTTATTATATCTTCCTTCTATCTTTGAATCAATGGACAAGAAAATAAAGAACTTGAAATGTTAAAGAGATTTATGAACACAGAAACAAGGTCTTTCAGAGGCAGTTGAAGAATGTGACAAGTATTAGCATTTCAGTGTAGTGATGAGCTCCTTGTATGGATTGATGGGCCTAAAAATTAGACAAGGCATATTAAAAGCTGAGATCAGTCAGGCTTAGGAGCAGCTGAACAATGAGCAATTTTGAAGTCGTTAAGCCATTAAATAAAACTGACGATCTCTGGAACAGCCGGTGCAAGAAGGCACCTCTGTGCAACCAAGGGTTTTATTACTTGTGCTTCCCTCTTGACAACATAAACATCCAGAAACACTGGTACTGAGATATGGACATTTTTGAAAGGAAAACTATTTCGTGTTTTGCTCAGCACCTCAAGCTCATATGGCAAAAGCCTTCTTTAGGTAGGCATAGCAACTATGAGAGCAATATTTGAAAATCAAGTAATTATTGAGACTTACAGGTTGGTAAGATGCCATTTAGAATCGGAATATTGCAGACCCACATGAGAAATGGTTCAAATGCATTCTTTCCCAAATTGTGCATGCAGACTGCCTACCATTTCTGTTCTCACTCACTTGATTTCCTGCTGAGCAAATGATTGTGAACATGGTTAGTACTGTTTATGTGAAAATGTTTATTTTAGTCCCATCTTGCCCTAGGGTTGGGTACTCCTGCATGAAAGAGTTTCAAGTACTTTACTATACAGAAGAGAAAAAACACAAGAACTTCTGCTCTTTGCTCACGTATTAAAACTTGGCTATATCATTTGATAGCAAATATTCCATAAAAAAATTTCTGGGTCATTTTTTTTAATTAATTTTTTTTTCAAATGAAAATTCAGTTTTTATCCTGCTTAATTCTCTGAACCCCCCCCCCCAACCTCTTGAGAAAGCAAGATAAACTAGGTAGAGTTTACATTCATAGATATGTACTATTACAGTAAGACTTTATGCACCTACATATACAACACACACACAATCCATTTTGATGAATAATTTGCTGCTAGTAGACACAACCAAATGAAAAGGCATTCTACAGTAAGAAAAAATACTGGACAGGGAGGGAGTTCAGATGCTCAAATCCTAATATTGTGCTCTTCGATGAAGTTACTATTACTTCTTAGGCAGTTTACTTCTTTTTTCTAAACATCAATTTGTTTTTGTACATAATGTAAAAAAAAAGAAGCAACAACAATAATAAATAAGATTTGTATAGCACTTTAAGTTTGCAAACTTCTTTACACATCAACTCATTTGATCCTCATGACAGTCCTGTGAACTCAGTGGTATTATTCTCTCCACTTCACAGAGAAGAAAACTGAGGCTTTGAGAGATTCTATTTCTAGCACAAAGTATCTAAAATGATACTGGCACCTTATCCACTTAGTTGTCAAATACTATTCCTTTAAAATGTCTTACTACAAAGGATCTATTTGTACAAAAATATGTGTAGAAGCTCTTTTTTGCTAAGAATTGGAAATCAAAGGGATTCTCATTAATTGGGTAATAGTTGAATAAGCTGTAACATATGATTGCAACGGAATATTATTGAACTAAAAGAAATGACAAGCAGGATGATTTCAGAAGAATCTGGAAAGACTTACATGACATGATGCAAAGTGCAATGAACAGAATCAAATGAATGTTATAACTAGTAACAGCAACATTATTTGACGAAGAATTGTGAATGACTAGGTTATTTCAGCAATGTGATAATCCAAGGCAATCCTAAAAGACTAATGATGAAGCATACTATTTGCCTCCAGAGAAAGAACTAATATTGTTTGAATACAGACTGAAGCATGGCAATTTTTCACTTCCTTTCTTTCATTCTTCTTTTATTCAAGTGTTCTTGTATAAAATATATGTTATGGAAATGTTTTACATGATTGCATATATATAACCAATATCTGATTGCTTCCTGTCTTAAGGAAGGGGAGGGGAAAGAGAGAAAGGGAAAGAACTTAAAAACTAAATGTTAAAAAATTGTTTTAGCATGTAATTGAGGGAAAAGTAAAATACATGTTTAAAAAGGTGTCTCATAGCTTCAAATCATTTTCAATCACCTCCTAGCTTACCTTCTTGATTGTGCTTTTCCTCTTTCTTTCCAATGCAAGCAAGTGACTAATAGTGACCCTAATTTCCCTTCAATATCACCTTTGTCATGTCTCCCAAACCTTTTAGTGCTTCCTGGTTTTCAGTACTGCCTTGTTGTTTGACTTTCAAACTCCTGCATCCTCTGGTTCCAGCCTATTCAGTCATCATCTACTGTTCCCAACTTGAACTTGACACACTGGTCAGTCCAGTCTTCTCATTTCAACCATTCTCTCCTGCTTCATTCACTTGGAAAGTTTCTCTGCCTCCTCACTCATCCTCACTTATATTTAAGTAAACCCCTGATCAAGTCCCATGCACTACATTAAGGTAGATTTCCTTGACTTCTTTTGCCCATACTCTGAATTACACAATTCTGAACTATAATAAACTTATGTAATTTAATTTAATCACATACAGTTTAATGTACATTACTATTGTTCAGATTACTATTTTTTTTTAAAAGACTATCTCCTCATCTAAAGTAAAACCTTCCTGAGGGCAGGGCCCATATTTGAGATTTATTCTTTTACCATAGTGCTTGTATCAATTCTTCTGAATAGAGAATAGTTTTTCAGTAAATACATGATTGGCTTATTTACAGTATGATAATTTAAAAAGTTGTCTTCTATAAATTGAAGGAATTCTCATATGGGTATTAGAATTAAAAGGGTAATTAGAAGTTAGTTTAAAGACATATGAACTGATGCAAAGTGAAATGAGAAGAATCAAGAGAAAATGGTACATGGCAAAAGCAATATTGAAATGATCAACTGTGAAAGACTTAGCTACTCTGATCTATACAGTGGTTGAAAACAATCCTTAAGGACTTGTTTTGAAAAATGTTGTCTGCCTCCAAGAAAGAACTGATGATCTCTGAATGCAGAATGAAGCATATTTTTTCACTTTAATTTTTTTTCTGGTTTTTAGTTTTAGTTTTTGTAATATACTTAATATACATATATTTTGACTGACTTCACATGCAGAATGAATATTGTTTGTCCTCTTAATGATTGGGGGAAGGGCAGGAGGGAGGGAGAGAATTAGAACTCAAAAGAAACTCCATGAAAAAAACTCATTGTTTTTCTAAATGTTTTAACTAATTAACACCTTCTGAGTATTTGTAGGAATTCTAGTTCAGTTTTGTCTTTGTTTCAATTCAAAGTGGACTTACATTTTCTATTTTTTCTAGTTTCTCCAACTGGAAATATGTTATACCTTCAAAATAAAATCATGCCTTGAG
Organism: Myrmecobius fasciatus; assembly: GCA_023553655.1. NCBI lineage: Eukaryota > Metazoa > Chordata > Mammalia > Dasyuromorphia > Myrmecobiidae > Myrmecobius > Myrmecobius fasciatus. The sequence goes on from JAJPUD010000137.1 coordinate 677,867, forward strand.
TTCCAGAGTTCATTATACTCATCAAACTCAGGCTTCTACCCCTAAATTGGTTTCATCCTGGGTTTCTCATCTGAGGAAAGCAGCTTGTACAATTCAGCTGTTCCATAGCTTATCTATTTCTTTCTATGTGCTTATTCCTGTCACCCTCTCAGATCCTATTACTTACTGAGTTAATTTTAACCTGTTCAGGTTACTTCCTGGGCTTCTCTGCCAGGCAGGTCTCTGTGCTCATACATGACACAATGATTCATACCTATGTTTGTTGGCTACAATGTGGTTTAATGGCTTATTATAGCTATATTTATTAGCTTTGAAATTCCTAATGGAGATAGCCATTTTCTGCCCCAAGGACATGCTTACCTTTTAATTATCTTATGTATTTTTAAAATTTTCTGTACATGTGATAGTGAGGAATTGATGTAGTTAGAAGTTATTTATTGAATAAGGAGAGATCAGTTGCATTTAGAGAGATAGAAAAAGACAATATGATAAAGTACCTCTGAGTACCAACTGTCAGTCCCTGTCAACTCCAACATAGTACTTTACTTGGCTTTGCAACAATTCCAACATTTCTAAAGCAATCAGAAACATTAGCCCTTCAGGGCCCAGGATTTCAAAGACAGAAGCTCCTAAACCCTTTGTACTTTATAGCTTATATGTTCTTGGCTGATTAGAGATTCTCAGAGCTGTTACATGTAGTGGGAAGTTTGCAAACAAAGCTCTAAGTTGAGGCTCTAGGTGGCTTATGAGATTAGTTATGAGGTCTTTTATCTTCCTAGCATCATTCAGAGTCAATTAAAAAGTCATTGAGGTTAAATGATGAGTTAAAGAAGATTTTATAAAATGAACTATTGCTGTCAGTCCCTGATAAATAACAGACCACTACATTCAAAATGCCTTGTTCCTGGGGTTGTGCATGAGCTGATTATTTCTGGAGTCAATTTCTAGTCTCCCACCTTAGAGACAGGTGAAGAACAAAGGCTTATAAAGTTCTCTGGAGCATTGTAAGTTTTACTGGTGCCAAATTCAGAAGCAAAGCAAATATGGAGTCCTTAATGCTTCAGTGGCCAGGTCAGTAGAGGTCATATTACATTATAAAACATTTTAATCTAGCTAGATTTACTTTTCTGAGAAGACCAATAATTTTTTTATTTACTTTTGAGAGAATTTAAATTCTTCTTGTCTTTTGCAGAAATCTCCCCAAATTTGACAACTATAATTATCTGAAATCTTTGGAAGTCAATGATTTATCATGGATAATGTTTTTTAAAAATGGTTTATTTTTTAAAGTACTTCGTATTTTAAGACACGTGAATGAATATTGAATTTTTGTTTATCAAGGGTTTGTTCTTTATTTCCTGCCTTGGTTGCTATGAAGGCGTTTAAGACATAAGATAATTCAGGTACATCAAGAGATGCAGGAACAGATGGACTACAAAGGAACAAAGATCCTATTTTCATTGAAATACCTTTAAATAACAAGGAAAAGAAGTAAAATATACAAACATTTTCTGTCACCATTCTCCAATAGGTATATTTATATAATGACTGGGACAACTATTTTAGTGAAGCAATTACTGTTTATTGAAAGGCTAACTAGTGAGCTAATGGTTGCTTGTTCTCTGTCCCCCTAAGATCATTATCTTTGAACTTTATGTGTTTGTGTGATAATCAAAGTGAACAATTGCATTCTATTTTTGACAAGAGCCTCAGCACATAAAGCTTTTTCCAAGACAAGGGCAAGAAAAATATTGACTGAGGGGGCAAAAAAACCCTTTTCTAAGTCTAGTTGCTAGGACAAGTTGTAAAGAAATATGCATGTCATTTGACAACTTAAGAAAATTTAAATCTGGGAAAATTATAGCTGTAGAAAAACTTGCTTCTTGATTTTTTAAAGCTTGCTTTTCTGCAAAAAACAAACAAAAAAAACCCAGAACAAAACACTTCCCCCCCTAAAAACAAAAAACAAAAAACAAACAAAAAAAAAACCACTCCACAACTGTTTTTTTTAAGGTGGCTGAGTACACTGCATAAGCAGATCTAGTTTTAGAAATTGATAATGTCATGGGCAAAAATGATAGTTTTAAATGCATTAATTTCATTTTTGCTGCCTACTGAAATCCTATTGTACTAGTCATACAGATTATCTTTTCAGTTTTTTTTTAATTCATTCAACCTAAATCCATTAAAGCATGCATATCTTTGAAGTAGAACTCACTATGGATGCAGTGATTAAGAGGTATAACATGGACACAAGCACATGAGTGTATATGTGTGTTTTAATAAAATCCTGATAGCAGGGATCATCTTGCTATTGAGCCCATGAATGAATAAATGGCAATGGAAGTGTTTGAATGTACCTTGAATAAACTTTGCAAGATGTGCATGTATACACACATACATATACACACACACACAAACACACACACAAAGTTCCATATCTTAAAAACCTGTTAAAATCTTTACAGAACATACCATGTGCGTTAAACTTTTTTTATGTGAAAAAGAAAGTCAAAATGGTATAGTGTAACCAAAGCATTTAACCAAAGAAATATAACCAAACCAATAGCTGATATCCATTGATTTTTGTCATTTCAGGACCATTGGCTGTGGCAGAGAATGGAATAAGGGCAGGGAACTAGAACCTAGTATAATACCTTGCACATAGAAGGTGCTTAATATGTGTTGAATTTAATTTATTGAATTAAAAAAGCCAGGTTATACCTGGTAACAGAAGATAGGAAGTATTTAGACCCAGGAACAGTTGGACATTGAAACATGTCTAGACACTGGCAATGAAGATGAAGCAGGTGGTCAGAAGTCAGGCAAGGAGGCAAGGGATATATCAGTAGCAGAGGTCAAGGCATGGCAGTGGGTTGGAAGGCAGACAAGCAGTCAGGAAACCTTTTAAGTTCTGGCATTCAAGAAGGTTGGACATTATGAAAGCTAGAAAGCTGACATAAAGTGCTGGTGACAAAGAGGTATCAAAGCTGGGACGACTCCTTCAGTTTTCTGTTTGAATAAGAGCCAGTAAAAGCATGATCTGCAGGTGGGAACAGATAAACTGCTTTAGATAAACACTAAGTAGGTTAACCTGGCAAGAGTGCAGAGTGCGGGGACTGAGAGGGAGCAGATACCATCAAATGAGCACATGGAAAAGTGACAGAAACCATTTTGTACATGCAGGATAGAATTTTATCTAATAAAGTAATGGGGCATCTTCTAATTCACATACAAAGATATCCTAGATTCAGGAGACTCTCTAGCTAAATAGTGCCTACAGGCTTAAGTCTGTTTTTTTCAGCCTTTATGGCCTATTCACCAAGGGTAAAGTCTCAGTCAGAATTTTCACTTTGATTTAGTGTTAGGAATTCCTCATGACTCCCTGTTTAATGTCTAGTTGCTAAACGGTACTAAATTAACATCAATTTAGAAACTGCCCTTTCAATAAGCTTCCAAGAGCTCTCTAAACACTGGACTAGTTATTTTCTCAGTTTGGGTTTTTTTTTTTTTTTTTTTTTTAAGTACTCCACGCAAATAAACAGAAAGAGGAAAACAGAAGAACAAAATTAATCTCAGGGGGGCAGTGTCTTGTCTTTTTATCTGTTTTTGTTCCTTGATTATAATAATAATTATATATACATACACATACACTTATACATTGTGAATATGTGTATATGGAGTAAATATAAAGTTTATATTGCTGTAGGAATTAAGGAGACCCAGGTTTCCAAAATATTAGATATTCCTATCATAAATATCATAATCTTTTGTGGCCTTTTATCATTTGTAGAATGCAGATAATTGTGCACTAAGTACTTCAAAGGAGTGTTGTGAGGAACTTTGGAGAGGCAGCTAGGTTGACAGAGTACTGGGTCTCTAGTCAGGAAGATATAAATTCAAATCCAGCTTCATATGTGTACTAGCTATGTGACCTTAAACAAGTCACTTAACCTTGTTTGCCTCAGTTTCCTCATCTGTAGAATGAGCTGGAGGAGGAAATGGCAAACCATTCTGGTATCTTTGCCAAGAAAACCCCAGATAGAATCATGATGAGCCAGTCATGACTAAAAAGACTGAAAAACAAGGAGTTTTATAAGCCTTAAAGGACTATAGAAATTTGTCATTTCTTTGACATATTTATAGAACATAGATGTAGTAATGATTCAAGAAATTTTATTAAACTTGATAGGCCAATGAAAGGAGAATAAGCACTTCTGGTGGTTCTAAGGTTTAGAGGCCTGATTAAGTTAAGAGTTTGGGGCAAAGGCTTTTTGTAAAATTATGGTTTGAAGTGATAAAACTAAACCTTTTGTAACTGATTTACCTCTGGAGATAAGCACATATTTTGAACACGTTAAGGACAAAATTTACAAATTGAAATAGTAATGGGTAAAAAATAAAACAAAACAGCAATGTATGCTGGGAATATTCATTCAAGCAAACAATTCATTTCATGGTTCCAAGAATGAAAAAATGAATTTAGAAAGATAAGTCAGGACTCACTCTCCAGTGGGCTGAGGAAATTTGTATACTGAATCTGTTTTGTGTTTTGTAATTATAATGGAAAAAGTCTATCTAAAATCACCACCTAAATAAATTGCTAGTGTATAGAGTCAGAAAAATTAAAATTACTATTTGAACATTTCAGGCCTGAGGATACAAAGAACAAGCAATCAATAAACATTTATTAAACATCTCTTATATTCTGGGCATTGTGATAAGAATTAGGGATACAAAAAAAGACTAAAGACAGTTTGCAATCAAAATGTTGACAAGCTAATGGGACAGACAATATGAAAACAAATATATAAAAATAAATGATAGGATAAATAGGAAGCAATCAACTGAAGAAAATCACTAGGATTAAGTAGGGTTGGATAAGGCTTCTTGTAAAATATGGGGTTTTAACTTAAATGAAACCAAGGAAGATTATAGGCAGATTTGAGGAGGAAGAACTGTTGGAGAGAAAATGCTAGGAACCAAGAAACAAGGTATCTTTTTTCTGAAGGTATCAGTATTTTGAAGAGTACATATTGGGGCACAAGATGACAGAAGCCTGGAAACGTAGGAGGGGGCTAGGTTATGAAGGGTTCTTTGTACCAGAGAGAATTTTGTATTTGATATTAGAAGCAACAAGGAGCCATTTGAATTTATTGAGTTGGGGGTCGGGTGAAATGGTCTGACCTGTGCTTTCTGAAAATCATTTAGTGGTCTAAGATAGGGAGAGACTTGAGGCAGGCAGATCCCAGCAAGTTATTGCGATAGTCTAGATATGAGGTAAAGAGAACTTGTACCAAGGTGGTGACAATGTCAGAGGAGATATGGGGGCATATCTGAGAGACTTTAGCAACAGCTTGGATATGGGGGATGACAGATAATAAAGAATCCAGGATAACTCTTAAGTGTGAGCCTAAGGAACTGGGATATAGTGTTGTCCTCAGAAGCTATATGGAAAGTATACAGAAAAGAGTTTAAGGGGAAAGGAAATGATTTCTGTTTTGAACATAATTGAATTTAAGATGTCTACTATATGTCTGAAAGGCAGCTGGAGATGTGAAACCAGGGCCAAGGTAAGGTAGATTTGAGACTCATATAGTCCTTTAATGAGATCATCACGTGAAGTAGCATCCAGAAGTATCGATAAAACATGATAAAAGACAATTAGCCTTGGTGTGAAAAGAAAACTTAAATCTTACTGTATCTCTCAGCCTGTTTCCTCATTTGTAAAATGAGAGGTTTGAACTAGACTGATCCTTCCCAACTCTGCCCAAAGGAATGCAAATTTTGACGCTAAAATTTCACAAAATATCTTGGGATTCAAGGGCTAGATTTCTTTCTTAAGAACCATGCCTTAAATTCAAATCACTCTGGCTCTCAGTGACTGACTAACTGTAGGTCCCAGCCCAAGCCTACTTGATCTTTGTTTTGCCCCAAATCCTGAGGGACTTCTTCCAGAGGCTATTTTTTGCCTAATCTTTCTTACCTAGCCTTAATTGCTTGGTTGGTGACTATCCTTTATTCTCTCAAGAAGTCCAAAATGACATCACTATGTTAGAATCAAGTGATGATTGTGGCTGATCAGACCAATAGGAGCTTAGAAAGTTTTGCCATAGGTCTGGCACAAATAGTCCCTATGAACATTTGGGACAGATTTTGTATATCTCACATTTCTTCTGAGCTACTTTAATGCTGCTTTTCTCATAGGGCACAGCACCTTCTCTGATGAGAGCACACCATGTTGGGTGATCCTGTACCAGTGTCTCCCATGCCAAGCAACCAGTTCTAAAGCTCTAAAGAGAGACCTTGAGAGTGTCCTTGGATCACTTTTTCTGACTTGAGCACTTGGCTTCTCCATAAAGTAGTCTTTTGGTAAAGAAAGATACATTTGGCATTCAAAAGCCTTAATTACTGAATGGATGGTTGTCTCAGGAAAATTGAAACTTGTTAAAGACCTTAGCTTAAAAAGGTCACTGTGTCAGGTCCCTCTCCGGTGTCCTGATTTCTATCTGGCCACTCTACCCAGATGCTCTGGAGGAGAGAATGAGGTTGGCGACTTGGCAGAGCCTTCCCTCCTTGAAATCCAATTCACTTGTATGTCTTGACATCACCTCCCTGATGTCATGATGATCTTCAAGAATGAAGGACAAACAATTATCATTCTAAAAGATTTATCTGGTCTAGCTTTCTGATGCCAAGTTAGACTGACAGATATTTATTGTAGTCAGATCTTCAAGAAAGGCACATTACCATTTTTAGTTGTCTTTACTATTGGGAAGTTCTTCCTGAAGTGAAAGCTAAATAAATGTTTTTTATTTTAGTCCATTATCACTTTCTTCCTTTTAGCCACCACAAGATAAAGGCTCTTAAGGAATTATAATTGGGTTGGTAGAGACCTTGAGAGATTATTTAAAGCCAATTCCCTGCCTTGAGGGACTATTCAATTCTAGAAGCATTTGTTCTGTTCCTGCCCCAGTGCTAAATGGTGGGGATACCAAGACAAGACTGTCTTTACCCTCTAGGAGTTTATAATCTGCTAGAAATGGCAGAAATATATAGATAAATATAATATAGAATATTATAGTAATTATAATTTTAATAATATATAATTACATAATGTTATACAATGTGATAATAAAAAGTATAGGTGATATATGATGTAATATATAGCAATATAATAATAATAATAATATAGAAAAACAGTAATATAGAAATAAATACAAATATAGAGATGTGGAAAATAAATACAAAATAATTGTAATGAAAGTTATATTAACAAAGGATGGGTGGTTGATGAGGGGAAAAGATCAGCAAAGGCCTTTTTTTGGAGAGCCTCTTAAATTGAGTTAATTGAATTCAAGAGATAAAGTTGGAGAAAATTCCAGATTTGGAGGATAATCTGAGCAAAGGCAGGGGGAAAGAGACAATTGTTGTATGTGGGGAATAGCAAGTGGTCACCCAGAAGACTAGTTATACTTTTCTTCTAACATTTACTTGGCAAGAGGCTGTGAAGGCCCACAGGAAAAATCTGTTTGACCAGGGCAAAAAACTGAAGAAAGCAATTAGTGATTTTTATACGTGCATGAATATCCATTTTTACCTCTGGGAATGTTCTTATAAGATAAGAATTTGTATTTAGAGCAAAATCAGACTTTAGGGCCTAGCAGAAGTAGAAGTGGTCACAGGCTAAGTACTTGTGGTTGGACACTGTGTCTGTATGATGCTTCAACCTTATGCTAACATATATATATATATATATATATATATATATAATTTATATAAATACTACACAGAGCTTACTTATGTTCTAGGTAGTATTTGAAATCTTGTTGATAGTCCCCAAAGATCCATGAAGGCCATGTCTATTTCCAGTTCCTTCCTTCTCACTCCTGAATTCAGGGAGGATTTGGGAAAAAGGAATTTTTAGTTAGAGTCAGAGGTCTTAGGCATTGAGTTGACGATATAACACCATGGTATAATGGGAAGAACAGATCTGGGGCCTGAAGACCTGGATTTGGATTCTAGCTCTGCTAAATAGTAACTATGTGAGTTTGGGAGTCACTTCCTCTTTGTGAGAATTGGTTTCCTCATCTATGTAATTAAGGAAATTGTACTATCACAGAATCTCAGGATCAAGGTAGAGAGATTTCAGGGGCAGGATTGTCCTGGTAAATGTTTAATGACTGCCACTCTGGGAATGAAAAAAAAAAAAAAGTATCCAGGACACACTTTCAAATTTAATCAGCATTATTAACATTTTATGCAATCAACAAAACCATAAGTCAAGTTCTGATTTATAGCATTTGCCTATTGAGGAATGAATAGCCTCATTGAAAATTTAGCAATAAACTCTCACTAACTAGTAGGAGCTGACTCCAGCATTCTCTGTCAGAAGTCTACACCAACCTGTACCCAATAGAGAATCCTTTCCACTACATACATGTCAGGTTGTTGTCTACCTTCTGCTAGAAGACTTTTGGGTTTTCTAGGGAAGACCTTCTCTGTCCATAAGCAACCCCATGTTTTTGGACAACTTGAATTGTTAGGAAGCTTTTCCAAATCTAAAGCTTAATTTGGCCTATTTGCAACTTCTACCCATTATTCCTATTTCCATCTTCTGGGATCAAGCAAAATGCATTTATTCCCTCTTCACATGATGGTCCTTGAAATACTTGGACAATAGGTCCATTACCTTGTTGCTTTGTCATCTTTTACCTAGGCTAAATATTACTAGTTCCTTCAATCCATTGCTCATCTGGGCATGAATTCTAGTACCTTTGCCACTTACTACTTGTGTGAACCAGGGCAAGTCACTTATCTTTTCCCTTAGTTTCCTTTTCCATAAAATGGGGCTAATAATCTTCCTCCCATGCTTGTTGTGAGGATCAAATGAGATAATAATTGTAAAGTACTTAACACAGTACTAGGCACATAATAAAAATGATATGACAGTGACAATAACTATTATATTATTATAAATATTATAATAAACAATAAAAATTATTATTTTGGTTACTTTTTTTGGAACACTACTCAACTTATCTAGGAACTTCTTAAAAACACAGAACCTAAAAACTGAACACAGTATTTCAGCAATGGTCTGACAGGTACTGAGAACAATGTAACTAGCACTTTCCTAGAAAGTGATACTTCTTTGATATCAGCTAAAGACTGCATTCACTTTTGTGGCTGTGATATTACACCATTGACTTACATTGAGTTTGTGGTCAAAACTCCCATCTTTTTTAGATAACTTGCTCACTAGCCATGTCTTCCCTTCTTGTTATTGCAAACTTGTTTGAATACCATTGTTGATCACTGAATGGGTGTTGACTCAGACAGAGACCTGAGAATGACCTTAACTTATAAAGACCAAGGTTTTCCACTGTATCCCGGGCCATCTCTATGATCTATTTTGCCACTGGACCCAGATGGCTCTGGAGGAGAGAATGAGGCTAGTCACTTTGCATACCTCTTCCTCACTTAAGTCCAAGTCATTTGCTAGTCAAGACATCACCTTTCTGATGTTACTGATCTTTTTCAATAAGAAAGAACAAACAACAAGGAATACCATTGTTAGACTTTACATTTAGCCCTATTACATTTTGTCCTATTTGATTCTGCAAAATCTCTTTGGATATTGATTCTGCCTCCCTGCTTGTTAACTGTTTCTCCAAGCTTTGGATTGTCCTTTTGCAAATTTGATGGGCATGCCTTTTAATCTCAGTGCTTAAAAACGTCCACAGCATAAAGCCAAGTATAGAGAAATAGAACCTTCTAAGAGAGACCTTCTTCTTTCAAGTTTACATCAATCCATCAATGCTCTTTGGGATCTGGCCATTTAACCAGTTCTAGTTCCAACTAACTGTACTATAACCAGTCATTTAGGCAGTCAGTCAACATACATTCATTAAATTATATGCTGGGCATTATGCTAAATACTTCTTGTTTGTCCTTCATTGTGGAAGAGCACCATGATATCAGGGAGGTGATGCTTAGGACACACAAGAGAGTTGTATCTAAGTGAGGGAGGACTTTCTTCCTCAGTTTCATGAATGTAAAATGGGTCTAATGATAGGACCTACCTGCCAGGATTGTTATGAGAAAAAAATGACAAGAAGCTGGAAGGAACAACTCACTGAATAGATGACAAAAATTAGTATCCCTAAGATCTCTCTCTCTCTCTTTCTCCTTATCACTTCTTCTTTTGCTGAAGGATATCATCAACAGGAAAAATCAAAACTTTCTCAGTTGTTCTACTCTGAGCAGAGAGAAACCTCTAGAAGATATCCAAGTAGTTGATGCTTCTTCTCTATGCCAATTTTAAAATCACCTTTGGGATTCCTCTTTTATTTAGTTCCTTTTTATAGTTGGCCAGGCTTTGTAATATTCACTCACCACAATATGATTTTTGTTTCCTTTCTCTGTCAACCTTCATTCAAGTGCTTCCCACCCAGCTTCACCTCTCAAGCTTCTGGATTACACAGTGGAATCTAATCTATTCTATTTGAATAAAGTTTGCCTTTCACCACCTTTATCCATCCTGGGGCACATTTCACCAAGTTTCCAGTTATGGGCTCAAGGTCATATTTATCCCCCTTATGCTACTATACTAAAACTGGGTGCTAAAATTATGAAAGTGTTATGATCTGTATTGGTGCATTCCAATGAAAATACAAATCCCTCAAACTTCTTCCAGACTACCATTTTTTGTAGGGACCTCAGCCACATATTATCTAATTATCTTTTATATTCTTTCTGAAATTGACCTCCTTCTCCTTGATTGCTGCATTGACTTGAGAGGGTACCTTTCTTCTCCTTCCCATGGATGCTCCTTAATTTAAAATCTTCCTCTTGTAGACTCTATATTTCTTGAGGGCAAGGATGAGCTTGCTTGCTTGTATTTGTATCCTTAGTTCTTTAATAGTGTTTGGTTCATAGTAAGCACTTATTATCTATCTATATAAATATTATGTATCTATCCCTTACCTATTTGCTCACCTACTTATTTATAATATTGGCTCTTGTCTTTTGAGTAGTTATATCAAAGATAATTTGCATTCATAATCATTCTTCACTTAAAAGAATAGTTATGAAATGACTTTTATGTCCCCAGTTAAACCCACCCCTATCAATGGGTGGGGAATTAAGCTGCCATCCTTTAACTGGGAAAGGTATAGGCTCTTAAAAGGCTTCCATGGTACCATCTTGCTGCAAGCAAAAGGCCACCAGGCAACATAAGTACAAAGTTGACCACAGGTTGTTTATGAGAAATAATATTAAGTCCAGAAACTGTATTTTTTAAGAGAATTTTTAAAACCTCAAAATAAGCAGAATTATGGTAGGGATTCTTTTCAGTGTTACTACTACTAGAGGGAATGCTTTGAGAAAAACTTAGAGTCACACTTTCCAGTTTCTACACGTATATAGAAGTGGTTTTTCTTGATTTTAAAGAAAACTGCAGATATGTCAACACTAGCTCTTACCTTTTCTCTCTTCTTTCCTTGTTCTCCTTTAGAAGTCCCAAAAGTGCATTAATAACCCTTACCTGCAAATCATCTATTCTTCTGCCTAAGGGCCAATCTCTAGTTTGTTTCTGCTTTCCAAATTGGAAAGAATTATGAATTCCAGAGTTTTTTGGGGGGAGGAAGGAGCAGCCAATGCCTTGGCAGAAGTTGTTATAAATTTTTCTATCATTTGCCTTACTGTCTGTTTATGCCAGAATAGTTACATCTTTGTGGATATAGAGGTGAGTAACATGTAAGAAGGTTGGAAATGTAGGAAGGGGCCAGAATGTAAACAACTCTACATTTCAAACAGAGAAATTTATATTTGACCTTAGAATTAATCACTGAATTTTATTGAGTGTGTATGTAAGAATATGGGTGAGATTTTAACAAGTGTTCCATGAAGATTCAGGAAAACCATATCTGTACCATTCTTCTAGTTTAACAGGCTAGTAAAACTTGTCAAAAAAAGAACTCTGACTTTTGAAATCCTTTTCAGCTATATATCCCATAATTCCTTTTTACTTAGGAAAATCTTCATTCTCCTGGCTTGAGTGCTTCTTAGAATCTTATAGATCTGAGGAGAGTCCAGAAAAATTGGGAACTTGTAATAGTGTCATATAGTGCTTATATAACTAGGATCTATGCTTTAATTGATAGTAGAAATCCCAGTGTGGTAAATCTCTCCATTGACACAGATCACAAGCCCCCAAAATAATTAGTGAATTCCCTGAAAGTGAGAGAGATAGGTTTGTCTGTGGTTACACAGCTGGCAAAAGTCAGAGGTGGGATTTGGGCCCAAATCTTTTCTACCCCAGGTTCACCACTATACTGTGTGGTTGTGTTGATAAGGGAAAAAGCAGTGTTCTGGTTTTTCTTCTCCTTCTTCTCAATCTCTCCTTTCTGTGTTAATGTGTATTTTAGAGACACTTCAATTTTCAGATCAGTTAGAATTTCAGTTTGATTTTGAATTGCATAAACAGTAACATGATACTGTCAGGAATATAGAATTGATGTTTGAAACTCTTTGGTAAGGGTTGAAAGAAGGAGATCAGGGAAAGCAGAACAGAAATGAGAAAAAATGGCCCCGACTTAGTTTTGAGTATATACAGATCTTGGGTGGATGTTCTCAGATAATATTCACCAACTCTTTCTCTCACAATAGCTCTACTGCTCTCCCTCCTTCTGTGAAACAAGATTTAAAAGAGTTTACAAAAACAAGATGAGTTGATGAATTGCAAACAGTGTGTGAAGTCATTAAATCAATCATTTGCCCTATAGGTCCATGCATAATTAGAATTTGCTTTAGTGACAACTTGCTCCCAAAGTGTCAAAGTGTATGTTGAATTAAAATAGCTCCCCAAACGAATGTATCTTTATCTTCTTCTATTCTAAATCAAATTTCCTTTGATATGATGAAATTATTCTCAAGAAATTTCTAATATTATTGGTATCTGAGCAAAAATACTTAACTCTCCAGGCCTTGGATTCCTTATCTGAAAAAGCAGCAGTTTAGACTACATGACTCTGATGTACCATCCACCTCTGGATCCCTGATTCTCCAATATGTTATACTAAACATAAGGGGGAAAGGCCTTTTGTAACAAAATAAGTGCCCATCACTTGATAATAACTATAATAACAATCTTTCTCTGCATTTCTAAGTCATTAGACATAGTATCTGACTTATAGTAGGCTCTTAATAAAATGCTACTTGAAGTGAGGTGATTCAGTCCAGTTCTAGTAGTTTTGTGATGAAGAGAGCCATCTGCACTCAGAGAGAGGACTGTCAGAACTGAGTATGGATCATAACATAGTATTTTCGCCTTTTTATTGTCACTTGCTTACATTTTGTTTTCTTTCTCATTTTTTCCCCTTTTGGATCTGATTTTTCTTGTGCAGCATGATAGATGTGGAAATATGTATAGATGAATTGCACATGTTAACATATTGGATTACTTGCCATTTAGGGGAGGAGTTGGGGGGAAGGAAAGGGAAAAAAAAATTTGGAACACAAGGTTTTGCAAGGGTGAATGTTGAAAATTATCTGTGCATATGTTTTGTAAATAAAAAACTTTAATAAAAAATAAAATGCTAGTTGATTGACTGGAAGGACAAAGAAAATGCTAGTTATGAATATGACAGAATATCATGAGAAATTCTGAGAAACATATATGAAGACTTTTGTGGAATTATTCAGAATGAAGTAAGTAGAAGAGAGGCAGATGGTGTAGTACTTAGGTTTTGACATCAAGCTCAGTAACCTTGCCTCAGAGTTAGTTCTTTGTGAGAGTTTCAGAAAAGGAATAGGATCTTAGTAGCATATTTGTAGCCTACCTGGACTATCCTTAAAGAACTAGAGAACACAATCTTTTGAAGGACAGTTGTATTTGGAATAAATAAAAGGCAATTCATATAGCAGTGATGTCTTAAATCATGAGGTGGATCACACCATTAAAATTAGGCATCAGGCAATGAAAAAAGACTACTGGGTATAATATGGAATCCAATAAGCATTTATTAAGTGCCACTTCTTCCATCCCTTCTTTCTCCTCTTTCTATTTTAACCGTCATGATTTAAGTGATTACAATTTTGGTGACAAAGTTAAAAGCATCACAGTCTGGGGCAGATTGAATGCAGATTTCTATATAGTACTACATCAGGGTATTATTGTCTTCAGCCACATCAGTGTCAGAAAATTTCATTATAAGATAATTGATATGCCTTATTGGTCTCAACATCTATGATGAATAACATGGTTGTGACTGTTCCTGTTGTTCCTCGTAGTTGATTTTGTGGGTTAGGGGAAACTTATTAATGACATTGTTAGTTGGAATACTTGGGCTGTCCTACAGATATGAATTTCTTGGATTTTCGGAAGTTGAGAAACATCTGGATTTTCTTTTCCTTCTCCTTCCCAGTCCTCTTCTTTCTCCTACTCATCATTATTTTTCCTCCTCCTCTTCTTCATCCTTTTCTTATTCAAAACTGTTGCTTAGCCATCAGGACCATTGGCTTTGTTTCTCTCTTAGGGAAAGGGAAATGGGATATATATATATACATATATATATATCCCATTATATATATATATATATATATATATATATATATATATATATATATTGCCTTCAGTGCCATCTTTGGTGAAATGTTCTCACTTCCCTTTTCAGGTTTCTCTCCAACTAGTACCTTAACTTTTCTCTAATATTTCCAGAGTTTATAATGTGCTTCATCCCACCTAGGCTTGCCACTCCTTAGAACAACCCTGTTTCCAACCCCACTGAGAAGCATTCTTCTTTATCTAATCCCTTGTATTAGTTATCCTTGGGTTAGTTAAAGTAATTAGCAGTATATTGTTATAACAACTGATAAATTTAACTCTTGTAGGGTTTGAATTTTAAAAGCAAAATGTGATATCTGCATTTTCAGCTCTGTATCATTCCTAGACATATTTTTTCTGCTTGACACTATCACCTTATTTTTTTTAATCTATAAACATGAAAGAAATGCCTACTGTTACTTTTTCATATTGAAGTCAAAGAATGCTTTATTTTTGTCTTTGTAACTTCATTGCCTGGCACATAGTAGGCTCTTAATAAATGCTTGTAGAAGGGAAATGAATACAATCATTCTACTGAAAGGCTAGAGCAAACAACCTGTAGTGCAGAATTTGGATATTTTATTTATTTGTGTTGGATGATGCTGTATTAAACCAAATGAGTATAGTTAGAGTGTATGTAAGGAAGAGGTTCTTAATTTGTATAAGTGTCATGAATCCCTCAGAAACCTATAAGTAAAGGGAAAGATTTATGTGTTCCCTACTATGTGCCAAGCACTATGCTAAGGATGCATATTATCCCATTCAATCTATGGACTTCTCAGAAAAAAAAATGTTATTAATTGCACAAAATTAAACACACAGGATCACAATGAAAAGAAATTATATTGAAATATAATTATTAAAATATATAAACATATATGTGAATGGATATATACATTATACAACACACATATATATACATATATACATACATATGCACACACATGTATATATATATATATGTATATATATATATCTATTTAACAAATTCACAGAACCCAGTTTAAGAAGTCTTATGTAACAGAAAAAGAACTGACCTCAGAGTAAGAGAACCCATTTCAAATCCTATCTCAGTTTCCTTATCTTTCAAATAAGATGCACAGAGTCAAGCTCAAATACAAATGGACCCCATGCAAATTTCAGAGTGACTTAGAAAACTACAAAATTAGCATTACTCAGACTGTATTGTATTTTTATTTGTTTTGTTTAACATTTCCCAATTACATTTTAATTTGATTCAGCCTCCCCACTGGAGTTTTGTGGGCCAACTGGTTTGGAGTCATATGTTTAACATCTCTGATAGAAGAGCCCTTGCAATTGTAAATGTATAACAATAGCTCATATTTATATAATTTTTTAACCTCCCAACAACACAACCATGTGAGTTGGATGCTGTAATAGCCTCATTTTATGTGAGAAAATTGAAATATAGGAGGTAAAGTGAATTACTCATGCTTACTCAGTCAGTCAGTATCAGGATGAGTGGAACTGACCCTTTCCTGACTCTTATCCCATCATGCCATGTTCCTGCATATATAATTTTGATTGATGATGATGATGAATCAATCAATCAATATTTATTAAGCACCTAATATATTTCAGATACCATGGGAGGCATTGGGAATATATGTGTATATATATGTCCATATATATGTATATATAAATAGTCAGATTTGAGTTTTAGGAAGATCCATTTAAGGGCAGCGAGGTGGAACAGTGGCTAGAGCACCATCCCTAGAGCACCTGAACCTCAGTTCAAATCTGGCCTCAGATACTTACTAGCTGTTACCCTTAATTTATACTTATACAGTTGCTACTAAAAAGAAATTTAGAAAAGACAATCAATCTGGCAGCTGTGTAGAAGATGAATTGAAGTGGGGCAAGCCATGGCCAGGAAGACCAATTAGGAGGGTATTAAGTTAATTTGTATAAGAGATGATGACAACCTGATTTGTGAGGGAGTGAATTCAAGAAATGATTTAGAGGCAGAAATGACAATATTTGGCAACTGATTGGATTTGGGGCAAGAGAGAGTAAGGTGTCAAGGATAAGACCAAGGTTGTGAATCTAGGTCCCCTTGACAGAGATAGGGAAGCCTGGAAGACGAGGAGGTGATGATGGTAAGGATGATGACAAGTCTCTAATTAGGGGAGTGTGAGATGCAGATATTTTTGAACACAGGGACTTCTTGCCTATAAGTGCTTGTTGTCTACTCTGGCAGAATTCCTTCCCCACTTACACTAGAGAAACAGGAGGCAGCAACTTGGCATTGCATGTATGAGAGACTGCTGATTCTTGTCTTAGAGAGTAGTCTTTCAGAGACAGAAGTCATGCTGTAGTTGTACTGGGGTCTGGTGCTAGGCTATCTCCTCTGAGAAAACTTCTAGCCTTGATTTGTTAGATCCATCTAATGTAGCAGTCTCAACTACTAAGAAAATAGACTTTGTTTCTTGAGAGCAAAATGTCATTCTCTATTTTTGTCTTGGCTAGAAATGAAAGAGAAGGCTTCCAAACATTTCAAACCCTCAGAAGTCTCCAGTTTGGATCAAATCATAAGAAAGATGAAGGCTGAGAAAGGGGTAGGATTGAAGTCTATAATGTGAAGATTTTGAAGAGTGTGAATAGGGATTTGTTTTCCAAACTCTGAATGTTAAAACTGGGAGGGGGACTCCTTGGAATTTGAAGGAGGGATTTTTGTTTAAATCAGCTAATAGACAATTTAAGAAACTCTTCATTTCAAGAAATGGTATTATAGAAAATATGAATAAGTTCATGGAATAAATTAATAGATCATTTATACATACAGATTCTACATCTGACGAAGGAAAGGATGGGATGAGATGATGAGGGCTTATTGGGCTCACATAATTCTCAGATTTCTTGGTAGCCCTCTGTCCCTCCTTCACAGTACGGCAGAAGATGAATGACAGATGGTGGCACAGTGAAAAACAGACAAAAATGTCTGACTAACAATGAGATGAAAGGGGAAGAATTAAGAAGTACTTGTCTTTGAACTTCTAGTACCTTCCACATTGTCTGTCATATAATAAGTATTTCCATTAACATCTATTGAATTAATAAAAATCTGGATGCTGAATTTCTTCAAAAGGCTTTTTTTTTCAGAAAAGAGTTAAGTAAAATTATTGATGGCATTAAGATATTGGAAAGAATTTGTTAGCTGAACATGAGACATATCTGGACAAGCAAAGGCAGATAACAAGAGAACAATAGATTGGTATATTTGAAAACAAAACAAAACCTTTCCTTAGCAGTCCCTGACACCAGAGCCCTCTGAATAGTGAACAGGTGCAACAAACAAGCAATTTGTCACAGCCTCTATGAGAGCTAGCTGAAATCTGAGACTCTCCATTTCAGAAAGGTATGGAAAGCAATAGAAATGTTCCAGAGACTTGAGGAGATTATAATATGCTTGCGTTTATTACAGAATCAATTAACAGCAATGTATGCACAAAAATGGAGATTCAACTCCTTGTTAAGAGCAAAGATAAAAGGACTGGAAGAACTCTTTTCTACTGTCTCAACTTTATGCATGAATGTCTAACTGCCACAGTGGATAGAGCTCTGGTCCTGGAGTCAGGAAGGCACCTTCCTGAATTCAAATCCTACTTCTGATACTAGCTGTGTGACTGAGCTAATCATTTCTTGCCTCAGTTTCCTCATCTGTAAAATAATTTGGAGAAGGAAATTGAAAACCATTCCAATAACTTTGCCAAGAAAACCCCAAATGACGTCACAAAAGTAAAGCACAACTAAAAAGACTGAACAACAAGTTTTTCTTTAAAGGAAAAAGAATGGAGAAATAATTTAAATAAAACATAGGACAGGAAAATTCAGGGAAGCAGGGCAAAATTCAAATATGTTTCAGGAGGTTAGAATGTAGAACAGATTCAATAGGATAGAATTGGCTTTTCTGACTAAGAAACCCCTATGTACAGAGCACATTGATATGATAATAAATATGCACTTTAGAAAACAAAGAAAAAAATGGGATGTAAATAAGTGCTTAAGAAGATGGTATAGAGTAACAAGTTTTAGATTTCTGGACCAGGCCTTAAGATTTTCCTGGAGACTTGTGATTCTGGTCAAAATGGCTTCAAGTTAAAAATAGAAGAGGAAAGAGCAAATTAATTAAATTCAAAATCAGAGTTTTGTGGGCACTACCTAAAAAGACAGTGGGTCTATAATTCCATTGATTCCTATGTTCCTTACAATGATGTAGTTCAAAAGTTATCTCTGCCTGTTCGTTCTGTACTGCTCTTTAACTTCTCTCAAAAGTTCTCCACTGGAGGTTTATCCAGCAAACACACTGAAGACCCTTCTTGCTTTCTCCTAAAATCAAGAGAAAGCTATTGTAGTTTGTTTACTTATCCTCTCTTCTCTTGCTTCCTGATTGATCAGTCCATCCTCTTTTTTCATTCACATAATTCTTTGATGAAATTATTTACTCTTGCTGTACTTTGGAGATCCTTGAAAACAAAGGATATATTGTAGTTTTCTTATATCCACCAATTACCTTTCCACTGAACTTTGTGTGGTGCTTAATTTTAATTCTTTGGGACCAATGGTATTACAGGTCTTGATGTTATAAAGCAATAGTAGTAAAATATTTGTATTTAGAAGATGAATCTTTGCTTTTGTAGGAAGGTTAGGGTCAGAAAAAGTGCTCAACAATTTCTCCAAACTAATCCATCCTTCTTTTCTCTTCCCTTTCAATTCTAAACTCAGCTTATTATCCATTTATATTGTTTATCTCACATGTGCACAGTGTTGGGTAAACTCTACAGGGTATTCCTTCAGATGCAAGTTAAAACTTAGGCAGCAGATAATATTTCATTTTGTCTTTTCTATGTGGATGTATAGACCAAATTCCTTTGAGTAATTATATATCTAGGAGGTTTTGTAATATATTAGAGCTTGATGTTATTAACACAATGTTGTCTCAAGACAGAAACATCTGGAAGACCTCACTATCCATGAAGATTTCCTCTTAGATTTAGACACTAGGCTGGATCATCTCCATCATTGTGGCAATATTTTTTGTTGAATAAACATATCCTTGTTTTATGCCTCTTGATATCATCATAGTATGCTTGAACAAGGTTATTTCTGCTATCTTCAAAGAATCTCTCATAATCATTAACAATGGCTAAAAGATACATTGCTCTGAGTTTGTAAGATGGTATTTTGTTTTTCTGAGTCAAATGCTTTTTTATAATTAACAATAAATACAATTGGGTTTAATATTCAATCAATGGGTAGTTAGATGTTACAGTAGATAGAATGCTGATGCTAGAATTAGGAAGACTAATCTTCCTGACTTCAAATCTGGCCTCAGACACTTCTTAGCTGTGTGACCCTGGGCAAGTCATTAAAGCCTGTTTGCCTTAATTTCCCTATCTATAAAATGAGCTGATGAAGGAAATGGAAAGCTACCCCAATATCTTTGCCAAGAAAACCCCAAAGAAGACTATGAAGAGTCAAACATGTCTGAAATGACTGAACAACAACCATGATAGCAAAAATCAAATCAAATCAATCAAAAAGCATTCATTTAAATCCTCTGTGCTCAGGACTATGCTATGCACTGGAAATATTAATGTAAAACATGAAGTAAATTTAAACACAAAGAACTTACATGTTATGGGAGAGACAACAAGGTTGTATATTTGCATGTGTGTAGTATATTTACTAGATGTAAGATATTTGTAAATATACGTACAATTTTGCCTTCTATATTACAATTTTTCCTATTGTGGTTTTCATATATTGTGGCTTGCCATAAGAAATTAAATGGAATTTTTTTGGGAGTTTTTCAGAAGACACAGATCACATGCAAAGGCCAGCAGACATTGCAGAAAAAATTTTTAGAATTTTTGCAGAGCTTTGTATAATATTATTACCTCATAAAGAAAAAGAAAAAAAAATCAGACTTGTTGGTATAAAGGAAAGGCCAAAATAACTTATGGGGTGCCATAGCCCTAACCCCTGTGATATGGAAGGGATAGATGCATATACTATATACATATGTGTGTGTGTTCTTTGTTGATTACTATTTGGTAAGCCCTGCTTGTTTCTTACTAATTTCCTCATAGACAATGTCCTCAGTTTATGTACAGATGACCTGAATTCATAAGGCCTGTGTTTAGACAGGACATTAGCATGAGTAGTTGATATTTTCTCAGGTCCTTTTTATTTTTGTGTCATTAACCAATTTTTTGTCTTTTTTTTTTTTTTTTTTGGTTGTAGATGTCAGTATCTCTTCTGTCTTTAGTTATTTTGTAAACTGGTTCTTTAATGCTCTCATGATTGCATTGCTTCCAGTATATATTTCCTCTCTCAATTTGATTTCACACGCCTGTCTTTCCAGTCTTTATTCTTTTTTAGTGTTATCTTTATTTTCCCTCTAAGCACCTCAGGAACTAGGAGATTATGGTCCACATGTGAAGGTGCCATCTTCCTTGATGGAGAAAAGAGTTTGCTGTATTAATTCTTGCAGATAATTTCAGTTTTTCTTTTAATTGCACTCTTCTTTCCTTTTTCATTCTTGAATATCCTTTAGATAACTTTGCTCAGCTGGATATCTTGCCAAATTTTCCTTAGAACTGTATTGCCTTTCACTAAAGGTCTATATTTTATGAAATGATATTATTCATAATTGTCTACCATCCATCAACAAGATTTTATAGGTGAGTTTATATAATAATAGTAATAATAA
Organism: Myrmecobius fasciatus; assembly: GCA_023553655.1. Classification (NCBI taxonomy): domain Eukaryota; kingdom Metazoa; phylum Chordata; class Mammalia; order Dasyuromorphia; family Myrmecobiidae; genus Myrmecobius; species Myrmecobius fasciatus. Next base: position 699,211 of record JAJPUD010000137.1, read on the forward strand.
TAATAATAATAATAACTAGAATTTAAAGTTTGTCTTTGCCTTTGGCAGCCATCTTTTTCTAATAAGCCAAATTTTTTTAAGTGATTTCTGGGCTCTTTTAGTATACTTGTATTAAGCAATTTATATTGTTTAACTTGTGGATAAAATTATTATAGCTGTTGTCAATATCATTTTTGTGGTCAATTTTCCATTTTTTCTTTTCAAAAGCTTGTTTAAATAATTCAGGATTAAATTTTCTTAATTATATACCATATTCTCATTAACATTATTTCTTATCTTAGCTCTGATGAGTTGATGATCTCTCTATAGTGAGGTAGCTAGTTCAGGAATACCTAACATCCTCAATATATCCCATCTGCCCACTTCTGCCCTCTACATTGACATATGGTCATTTTATTCTTTCTAAGGTTATTTGATATTTGTCATGTCCAGTACCTACCAATTCTTTTATTGGAGCAAAACAAGGACAAAAAAGTAGTTGAAACACCTAGTTATTCACAGGAGACAATATTCAAAAATAATAATAGTAATAAGGATGCTCAAGTATTTTTACAAAATACACAGAATATGAACAATAAATTAAATGGAAAAAAGATCTTAAAATTAATAAGAATCACAATCCTAGGGCTGGAATGGAACCCAGAAGACATCTAGTCCAATTCTACCATTTTGCAGTTGGGAAAACTGAGGCCCAAGGAAGGAAAATAACTTATCCAAAGGTTCTTCAGGTAGTGAGCTTCAGAAGTAAGATTTAAATGCAGGTCCTTTACAGAGCTCATACTCTTTCTACTGCGTTTGCAAGGTTCAGGGTTTATAATTTCATTGGTGTCTATCAACACAGTTTGCAACACTTCTATAATTTTAGAATTCAATTTTAATATACTAACACAAAAGAGATAAATATAACTTTGAATATAACTGGAAACTTGGTGAAATATGACTCAAAATTGAGCATCTTGGTGGAAGGCAAATTTAATTCAAAAAGAATAGATTAAATTCCACTGTATAATTCAGAAGCCTGAGAGGTGAAGCTTGGTAGAGAGTACTTGGGTTGACAGAGGGAGGAAACAGAAATTATATTGTGGTGACTGGATATTACAAAGTTTGGCCAACCAAGAAGAGGAACTGGATGGAAGAAAGAGGAATTCCTGAAGCTGATTTTAAAACTGGCATGGAGGCAAACCATAAGAAAGATAAAAGACATCAACTATTTGGTTATCTGCTGGAAGCTTCTCTCTGCTTATAATAGAACAACAGAGAAAGTCTTGATTTTTCTTGCTAATGATATCTATCCTTTGAGGAGGGCAGTAAATGATTAGGGGCAATACAAAGAGAGAGAGAGATCTTTGAGGATCTTAATTCTGTCATCTAATCAGTGAGCTATTCCTCCCATCTTCTTATCAGTTTCTTTTCATAACAACCCTGGATGTCGGGTCCCATTATTAGGCCCATTTTACATTTGGTGAAACTGAGGAAGAAATCAAGTAGTAACCTGCCCAGGATCACACAGGAGTGTTAGAGGGCAGATTTGAATTCTGAGCTTCTAGACTCCAGGCATACCAGTCTATCCACTGTACAACTAACTACTTATTTGTTATTTCCAATTGCTATTTAGCAACTGTGTTTTGCTCAGAAACTCTGATGGTCTTCTCCTCCCAGATTGTTTTTTTTTTTTTTTTTTGATTAGGTAAAAGAGGCCATTCTTTGCCTTATTTCTTACCTGACCTTAATCACTGATTGAGTGTTGACTCAGTCAAGTTGAATCATGTTAAATACCATAGTTTAAAAAGGCCAAAGTCTCCTATTACATCCAGAACCATCTCCAGTTGTCCTGATCTCTATCTTGCTACTGGACCCAGATGTTTCCAGAGTAGAAAGTGAGAAAGGTGATCTTGCACAGCCTTCCCTCACTTAAATCCTATTCACTTGCATGTCACTAATGTCATGATTCTCTTTGAGAATGAAGGACAAACAACAATATTATATTCATAGATGACATGAGTCAGGGAGAGTAGTTCATTGATTACATGACAAAATTAAAATGCAAAATGATCTCTAAATATAGCCTGATAGATTGATAGGTTGAGTCCAAAAATGTCTAATAAAATAAAATTGAATAAAGAGAAACGAGAATATTTGAACAGAGGGCATGATAACTGTCTTCATTATTGAACAATCTGCTATTTTGCTTTACTTCATAGGGTAGATCTAGGATCAATGGGCAGAAAGTGCAGAGAACCAAATGCTATTTGGTTGTAAGGAGAAAAAACAATTGGAATTTCTCCAAAGTGAATAGGCTACCTTGAGACATAGAAAGTTCTTTTTTAATTGGAGTATTTAAGCAGAGGCTGCATTACCACTTGTTGGGGGGCATTGTAGATCAAACTCCAAATTAAATATAGATTTTACCTTTAAGATGATGTCTGAGAAAACTTTCAACTCTAGTGTCCTATTGTTCTGTGATATGAGTTTGTCTTTGAGGATGGGATGATGAAGAAACTTGTTGAACAGAAGGATCTCTCCCTCTCCCTGTCCCTCTCCTTCTCCCTGTCCCTCTCCTTCTCCCTCTCCCTCTCTCCTTCTCTCCCCCCCTCCACCCACTTTCCCCCCGCTCCCCATCTTTCCCTCTCCCTCTCTCCTGTATGTTTGTCTGTTTGCCTGCCTGCCTGCCTGCCTGTCTCTCTGTCTCTGTCTGTCTGTCTCCCTCCCCATATATTTATACATTCTCCCTTCCAAAGCATGACCTAAAGGAAAATGTTAGAATGGAAGTCAGGAGTCCTAGATTCTGGTCCTAAATTTGCCATTGATTTCAGAACCTCTCTGTTTTTGGGTTTAATTTTCCTCAGCTAGAAAAAAAAAAGAGGTTTGAAATAGATTTTATCTACAAGGTCCCTTCTAGTTTAATGTTTTATATATTATTAAGGAAAAGTGAGGATTATTTTTAGCAAGTGTCCCTGACTTTATAAGATAGATATCATGGGGGCTTAAATGTTCTCTGTGCTTCTATCAGAAACAGAATATAAGACTGATTGAATGGTGATGTGTTAGCCAGTATGAAGAGCATTAACTTCTTATGAGGTAGCTGAATAGGCTGAGGTTGACCTTTCAAGTAACAGGAATCCCTAAAAACCTGAGAATTTCCTATCTGCTTCTATCTCCATTTCATTCTGACATTTATAACCACTTGTGCATCATCAGACTCCTGAAAGAATTCCATTATTCTTATTACTGCCCATGTATGTTTAGCAATCATTATATATAATTCTGAGCCAACAGTTTAAGGCTCTTGAATTGCAGAAATTTATTAGTTTTTCAAAAACACTGTGTTCAATTCAAAATGGATTGTATGTCAGTTATAGCAAATGTATATTGATTTGACTTAAAATGCATTAATTTCTTTAAATTTCAGTAACAATAGCTTCATTTTCAGAAATGAAAGTATGGAAATTACATAGCTATATACATTATCTCTATCAAATACCTAGTACCTAGGGCTGCTCATATGGAAATTTTTTTTCTTTTTACTTTTCAAAGGAAAATTGTCAATATTTAGCATTTTGTTCTAATTTACACATAAATCATTAAAGCAAAGCAGGGATATTTGAACTTAAACAGGAAACTTGAAACTACCTAAATGGCCAATTCAGATCATTTGAGGATCTGTAAACCTTTCCTTGCTCTTTTGAGCATAATGTTTCATCTCTACTCTCCATATTTTTGCACAGGCTATATGTTCTCAGGCTCAGAATATATACCTCCATCTTTTATTCACTATTTACCAAACCCTGTGTTAAGTGCTATTTAGAATCTTTAGTTTCCTTCAAAGCTTACCTCAAAACTATTTCCATGAGGCATTTCTTGAATCTTATTCCCACCTATGTTAAGTTCAGATCCTACTCCCTTCCTTTCTTCCTCAGTGATTGAATATTTATAATTGTTAATGTGAATGTATATTTTCTATATACATCATATGTTATTTTTTGAGGGTCTTCATGGCCTTGATATGAAATTCATCTTATTAACAACTTTTATGTTTAAAATACTCCTGGAAATACTGGAAATTACTCAAATTTAAGTTAATATGCATTTTATCTATTCATGAGACTGGAACTTGTCATTTAAAATCAAGAATTATTTCTTCTCACCTGGAGATCATAGGAAGAACTTAAATTAATTATTTTGTGCAAGTCTGAGTAATGTTATTTAATTTTATTAAGCAACATATTTTAACTGAAATAGTATTTCATGGTCGACAGAATTTCAGGAAATGCTGAAATTGAATTAATACATTACATAAATATAGTGCAACATAATTCATGACATACATAAAGACTGAGCCACATAGTATCCTGGAACCAATACAGTTGAGAGTATGTGTATTGCAATAGTAGCTCCATAAGTGTCTTTCCATGGGTGGATCCAGGCCCTATTCAGATTCTAGAAACTCTATTTATTCTAACACTGCTCTTAAATACTACATCTTTTGGGCTAAGGGAGAGAAAAGTCAGTCTCTGGTTTTTGTTGATGAGTAAAAACCCTCAGGGATGATAATCTATTCTTGACTTTTTGCTTTCTAATCTGTGTTTAGTATCCCTGATGAATAGTTTTTAGGTGTTCTTATGTATTTTCTTCCAATTAATAATCTCATATTATCTTCCATATCTTGTACATAACTTAGTGAATCTCCCTTAATTCATATATCCCTAAGATATGACCTTTGGCTTTCCTGGAAGGACCCTCTTTGAGAAAGAAACACATTTGGGATTGCTACCTGATATCCTAGTGAGTACCATCTTTTATTCCATGGAACTTCATGATAATATATCTTAATGGCTTAGTCTGGTCCAGCAGAAAATGAATTTATGGTTCACTAGAGAGGCAACCTGGAGAAGAGAAGACTTAGAGGGATCTTGATGTGAAAGGACTATTTGAAAAAGTGATTAAGTTTGCTCTGCAGAAGTCCAGAGGATAGTTCTACCATCATTGAGTAGAAGATTCAGAGAGGTAGAACTTGGATCAATATTAGGATAACTTTCTAAATTAGAGATTGTTGTTATTTAAATGTTTGAATTTTCTCTGACTCTTCTTGTCCATATTCCTAGCAAAGATACTGGGACAGATGGATGCCATTTCCTTCTCCAGCTTATTTTATAGATGAAGAACTGAGAAAAAACAGGGTTAAGTGACTTAAATTCAGGGACATACAAATAGTAAGTGTCTGAGGCCAGATTTGAACTCAGGAAGATAAAATTAGAAGTATCTAACAATGCCCCGGGCAGGATACCATCACTCCACATCTTTCCCCTGCCTTATTTCTATAGTACTTAGCATAGCACTGGGCATAAATCACCTAATAAAGATAATGGTGATTGAATCTTAAAGATATGAACTTTTCTTTAAGATTCAGAGAAGCACATTGAAAACCTAAAAATCATGAAGCTCTTGGACCTCATGAATCATAATATCTTACAACTAGATGGATCCTTGGAAATATTTGCTTTAATGTCCTATGCCTAAGTAGGTCATCTTTTACCATAACAATTTAAATCTCTGCTTCAATACTTGAGTAACTTGAAACTTACTGCATTCCATCCCATTTTTTAGATACTTCTAATTTAGAAAACTGTTCTAACATTGACCTAAGAGCTGCCCCCTTATATTTTCCACTCATAAATTGTAGATCTATCCTTTAAAGCTATAAAGAATAAATCTAATCCCTCTTCCTAGTGACAGCCCTTTGCATCAAGACCTAAGTCTTTTCTTCTCCAAATTTTGGAAATTCTTTATATGATATAGTTCCAAATTTAGAAATAGCTTGGTTGCTTTTCTCAGTGCACATTAATGCCCATCCTACAAATAATGTGGAAAGGCTATGCAGTTGGAAGAGCTACTTCCACTTGGGATGTTATGTCTTCTCTGCAGTCTCCTCTCACCCCCATGTTAAGTCTTGGACCATCTCAGAATCCATCAGGATGAACAACCTGGAAGAAAACTGCTGTCAGGGATGACCTATTTCTTTGTTGCTTAACTCCTCAAAGCATTTATATAAGATGGAAATCAAAAGCTTCTTTTCTTCTGATGAGATAAAGGATCATAAGGCCTTACCACCAACTCTGCTTCTATGTTCTGCGGTCCCCCAACACTGTCATATTAATTCTCTTCTATTTTTTAATGCCATCTACTTTGATTTTTAGGTCACATCAGTTTTGAATTTGTAGAAAATGATATAAGTTGTTGGTTTAAACCTAATTTATGCCAGATGGCTTTCCAACTTTTTTAGCAGTTCTTATTAAATAGGAAGTTATTATCCCCAAGTTATGTCCTTGGGAGTAGTTGGGACACTATGTTAAGTTCAACTGTTCAATTTTTATTTATCTAGCACATTCCATTGATCTATTTTTTAAAAATCTAGTATCAAATGGTTTTAAAAGATGATTACAATTTTACACTATAATTCAAAGACTTGTAAGCATATGATATTTAAAATCACCTGGATTTGGATTGCCTCTTTCATTTTTTTTCTTTCCCAGTCTTATGAGTAAAGTGAATAAGTACCTATCCTGAGATGGACATATTTAGACTTGGAAACAACTTTTGAATATGAGAGGTCAGGAGGTCCCATTCGGTTGGAATTGAATGACCATAAGGGAAGAGAAGTCCCCAGTAGTTGTTGCTTGGAGATAATGTCTATTGATAAGATGATTGATTTAATCAAGGTAGACTGCTTTAATTTCAGACAATTTCCAGTAGTTATTTGAACAACATAGAACCGAAGTTAAATGTAAAATTCCAAAGTAATAGTATCACAACCCGTTTGTATTCTAATGATATTTAAGTCTTTTAAGCTTAAAATTTCTTGTTTATAGGAATAAATTACCTGTCCCATAATTGATTCATAATGTATATTGAATACTTTTTTATTCCTTTTTTTAGGGCAACCTTAGACACAAGGCATAATCTAAGCTATAATTACAATCATCCTGAATTGCTGAGAGAGTGGTGGTACATTTAATAAGCAAAAGAGGAGCACAGACCTCTCTCATTAGAGGCTAAGGTTCCCAAGGCTTAACACAGTATAAACTAAATATCCTGGTACATAACAAGGCACAGTTTTGCAGTCTTTATGGGCCAACAGCAGTTCCTCAAAGTTAGATTGACATTCCTGCTGAAGTTTTAAGGTGAAGGAAAGGGTCATCTTTATTCTTGTTTATCTTAGAACTCAGAAATGCACCATCATTAACATCTTTAAACACAAAGTTTTTCTGTAAGAACATTGGCTGAAAATTATTGGGGTTCTCCATCATTGACACAAGATAGTACTTTTGGAATAATGATTATTCAACATCACAACCTTTACTCTTTCAGAATCACAAGTGAACTTTAGAGTATAATATAGTACAGGAAATCTTTGAGAGTCTTTGTGTCCTCCAGCAAGTGACTGGCATATAGTAGGTGTTTAAAAAGTGCTTATTGATCAAAAAAGGAAATAAAACCAAGAGCTCTTAATTATATTTAAAATATTAAAAATTATATAAATATCTAGAAATTATATTTTCTAGATAATTTTCTTTTTTAACTTTTTTTATTAAAGCTTTTTAATTTTCAAAAGATATGCATGGATACTTTTTCAACATTAGCCCTTGCAAATCCTTGTGTTCAGTTTCCCCTCTCCTTACCCTCACCCACTTCCCTAGATAGCAAGTAATCCAACATATATTAAACATGGTAAAAATATTTGTTAAATCCAATATATGCATACATATTTATACAATTATTTTGCTGCACAAGAAAAATCAAATCAAAAAGGAAAAAAATGAGAAAGAAAATAACATGCAAGCAAACAATAACAATAAGAGTGAAAATACTATGTAGAAACTAAGTTTCTAGAGTCCTCTCTCTGGGTATAGATGACTCTTTTCATCACAAGATCTTTGAAACTGGCCTGAATTATCTCTTTGTTGAAAAGAGCCACATCCATCAGAATTGATCACTGTATAAATCTTTTTGTTGCCATGTACAATGATCTTCCAGTTCTGCTCATTTCACTTAGCATCAGTTCATGTAAGTCTCTCCAGGTCTCTCTCAAATCACCCTGCTGATCATTTCTTATAGGACAGTAATATTCCATAACATTCATATACCATAATTTATTCAGCCATTTTTCAACATCAGGGCATGCACTCAGTTTCTAGTTTCTTGCCAAACAAAAAGGGCTGCCACAAACATTTCTACACAGGTGGGTCCTTTTCCTTCTTTTAAGATCCCTTTGGGATATAAGCTCAGTAGAAACACTGCTGGATCAAAGGGTATGCACAATTTGATAGCCCTTTGGGCATAGTTTCAAATTGCTCTCTAGAATGGTTGGATTATTTCACAACTTCACCAACAATGTATTAGTGTTCCAGTTTTCCCACATCCCCAAAAGTAGATTGTTTATTTTCTTTAGCAAAACTAGACATTGGCAGATGCTATTTTTCTAGTGAAAATAACTAAATTTAATGCATTAGTCAGTTGAATAAAGGTTCTTACCATTTCCTATCACCAAAGGAATGAAGTAAGGCTGTATAACAGACCCATATTAATCCAAGCAATTTTATACGACCATCCTTGAGGAATCAACAAGAAGACTGGAAGTTAATTTGAGACTATCTTCATATCAACTGGAATATGATCAGTAGGTTGTGAACATTAAAGTTCTTAAGTCAGTCACCCAGGATGACTGTGTTTGAGAACTGCATAAATGAATAGACATGAAAAGAATATTGGACCATTTTACTGAGTCAGCACAATGATAAAGACTGCAGAAAATAAAAATCATGTACAAACTATGCCAGAGAACTCCTGGCCACAGATCTGAAGCTTCCTATTGGAAATATAAAGTTAAAAGCTGTTGTTGGCTTCAGAAATCTGTGCAGATTGCTGATAAATCTATAGCAAGACCATACTGGAGATATTAGGCCATCAGCTTTCAGATGAAACTGAAGGTCTTCAGAATATTTTGTGAACCCAACATTTTTTTTATAGTTTATGGTTGCTTCTGAAACTCAGTCTTGATAGAGTTAATATGTTGTTGAGTTAATTAGTCACATTTGACTCTTCATGACCCCATATGGAGTTTTCTTGACAGAAATACTGAAATGGTTTGCCATTTCCTTCTCCAGCTCATTTTTCAGATGAGGAAACTGAGGCAGAGTTAAGTAATTTGCCCATGGTCACACAGTTAGGAAGTCTTGGAGGCTGCATTTGAACTTAAGTCCTTATGACTCCAGGTTTATCACTCTAACCCTCTGCATTATGTAGTTGCTCTCATGTAATGTATCTAGAGGCTACTCTTACTGAAAGTCACTGGTTCAACAGAGAGGAGCAGAGCTAATGCTTTGGTTTCCATTTAAATAAATCATAGCCAGGGGACCTGGACTCAAATCTTAGTGTTATCAGTTTCTATGTAACCCCAGGAAAGTCATTTCATGTCTAGGGGTGTTAGTTGAGACAACTGAAAAGTTTGTGGGGATTAGTATATTAAGTAATCTCAAAAAACCCTTCTAGCTCTAAATTTATCTTCCTATGATCCTAGATGTCATTAGAATTTGAGCTCCTTGAGAGTAGGGATTATTCCATTTGTTTTTATGTTTTTAGCCCCTAGAAGAGTGTCTTGAAAATATAAATGCTTAATAAATGCTTGTTTAATTAAATTGATTTGAATTCATCACTACTTTCTTTCATAATTGGGTTGTAGTGGCGGCCAAAATCTACATCATGGTAGGAGCTTTGAAAAGTGCAGAAGCTCAAGATTTCAATAGGTTGGTCACCCTGAAGCAAATGTTACCATAACAAAAGGGTGTGAGTTTGAGCCTGCCGTGGATGAAAGAGGGACATTTGGCTTTTTTTTTTTTTTTTTTTAGCTTGGAAGAAGGTAGTATTGACATAGCTGTCTCACTCACAGCCTGGACCCTATCTTTGGCTGTGCCAGTTCTAGCATGTTGGGAGGCTGGACCCAGTGGTCAGCCAGACTGGTGGGAATTGCCTGATAGTTTGGCAGACCCAAGTTACCCTGGGGAGAATTAGTGGTGGTAGAAACACTATGACCTTTCTTATTTTTCAAGGATGGATGAAGTAGTTTAGAATAAGGATTCCATAGTCAATGAGTAATTAAAATAATTTCCCATAGAGTCCTGAGACAGATAGAGGTAAACTGCCCTTCCCTACTACTTCCCTCCTGACTGAGGAGGCTTGCCAACAGATTTGAATATCTTGTTGGAAACAGATGCTGGAAAATAAAATACCTTCTATAACAGCAAAATATCTAGCATTTCTGGTTGCCTTTTCTTCCCCGTAAACAAATGTAAGATGAGGGCAAGGCATAGAGAGAGGAGACAGATTGTCATCTATGAGAAACAGCAAAAAGCCTAGACTTCAGTAAAAAGCAAAAACAAAAACAACCCTGGATTACATCTTCTGTTTGGTCCTTGGCTGATGAGAATTCACATCTAGCCTGACATTTCCTCCTTGAACTAAGTTAAAACACAGAATGAACTGAGGCTGTCAGGGAAATTGAGGAAAGTTAAGGATAACAAAAAAAGTGGTCTACACACACACAGAGGAAAAAAGAAAAAGAGGCCTACTACTTGGGTTAGAAGAGACACTAATAGTAGGCAAAAGAGAAGGAAGAACTGCTTGTTTTTATTATACTCCATTTTTCCCTACCAAGAAGGATAATCTTTGGCTTGATAAGGATAGAACAAAAATGGTTAATAGAAATGTGAAATCAAAGATAAGTAGAGAGATAATAAGTGAACAATTAGAAGTTGTTGAGAAATTCAAATCACCAGATTCAGAACTATCCTCTAGAGAATGAGATGAACCTGAAGGTGAGATTGTTGAGCTATTTCAAGGAATATTTAGAAGATAGGAAAGTAGTGTTGCTATAGGACTGGAGAAAGGCAAATGTTCTCTTTAGGGAAAAAAAGGAAAAGAATGGTGTTTAAGTTATAGGCAAAGGCTTCATTTTTGATTCCTTGAAAAATTCTAAAACATGTTAAAGGAATGGTGTCCTTGCCACTCCTTGAAGTTGTGGAACACTATGGGTATGGGATATGTACCGTGACACTCAGTTGATATATTGGTTAGTTTTGTTGAAGAGTCTTCCTTTCTCCCTCCTTTTTTCCTCCCTCCCTCCTTCCTTTTCTCTCTCTCTCCCTCCTTCCTTCCTTCTCTCTGTCTGTATTTGTCTGTCTCTCTCTGCCTTTTTCTTTCTTTCTTTTCCAAAGGTAGAACAGGGGAAGGGATTATATTTATAAATGAAGAAGTTATAACAAGAATAGTAACTCAAAGAGAAGAAGGAAGGAAGGAAGGAAGGAAAGAAGGAAGGAAGGAAAGAAAGAAGGAAGGAAAGAAGCAAGGAAGGAAGGAAAGAAGGAAAGAAGGAAGGAAGGGAAGGAGGGAAGAAATGGTGAGTAAAGATATTAGAGAAGGAGATAGTTGTCATGAAGCTCTAGCAGAGTTTCATCAAGAAAAGAGCATTTCAGAGGGGTCTGGAAATGTGGTGTAGGTAGATTCAGAATTGTTTGAATGGCTGAATCCAAAGAGTGGTCATGAAGGATTTGCTATCTAAATGGAAGGAAGTCTCTAATAAAGTGCTCCAGAGCTCTGTGCTTCTTTCTACCTGTCTGAAGTTTTTGGTCAATGACTTGACTACAGGCATTAGTTAGCATGTTTATTAAATTATGAAATAACACAAATTCAAAACATTGGATGGCATACTAAGGATTCAAAAATCTTCATATATTAGAAAATTGGGCAGAATAGAAAAAAGACAAAACTGAACAGAGAGAAAAATAGAAAAGGTTCTTGTACATTACTTTGCAAACTTTAAAATGCTACATGAATGCAAATTATTATTCTCTCTGTAACATTTGACATTAATTACTTACTTTTGAAACTCTACTTTCCAAGGTTTTTGTATACTCTCATTTCCCATTCTTCTGTTCTGTATTCTCAATTTCTCCTCCTATTGTCCTTTCATTCTTAATATTTTCTCTTATTTCCATCCTCTAAATTTAGACATCCCACGGACTTTATCCTTGGTCCTCTCCTTTAGTGATTTTATTTAGTCCCATGGCTTCAACTTTTGCCTCTATGCAGATAGTTCCATGTCAATATCTGACCTCTTTCTCAGGCTCTGGGATCACAACTCCATTTTACTACTGGACATTTCCATCTAGACATCCTAATGAAATTATAAACTCAATATGATTCAAATGGAACTTATAAACTTCCCCTTGAATTTGTTCTTCTTCTTAACTTCTATATTTCTGCCAACAGCACTAAAATCTTCCTAGTTATCCAACTAGAAAATTCAAAGTCATCTTTGACTTCTTCCTCTCCTTTTGCCTCTTCACCCACACAGTAGTGTAGCCCTATCAATTCTTCAGTTTCATGTGTATCCTTTTTATTTCCACTGTCAATACATGGATTCATTTCTTTATAATCTATGAGGTAGATTTTTTCACATAGCTTTCCTCCTGGTCTTATAAGCCTTACCTGATCTTCAGTCTTTCCTCCAGTTACTCTATTCTCAACAGTGATTCTGCCATAATCTTATTAATTCACAGCCTTTAAACACAAATCCCTCCAACTCTCATTGATTAGCCAATAAAAGGCCTTAACCCAAGCTCACTGTTTTTTTTTTTTTTTTGATGGATCCATATTTTGAGTGTAAGTATCAATTGTATTTGTTCTGGCCAGAGGTCTTCCCCTCCCAGATTGATTCTTTTGAGAAGACAACTAGGCCATCTTTTGCCTCAATTCTTACCTAGCCTTTGATCATTGAATTGGCATTGCCTCAGACACACTGACATGTGGGAGAGACTTTAGCTTAAAAAGGTCAAAGTTTCCCACTAAATAGTGGCCAAATCCAATTCTTCTTACCTATGTCTTGCCATTGGACCCAGATGACTCTGGAGGAGAGATTTAGACTGATAATTTTCTCTGTTCTGCTTCACTTAAATCCAATTCACAGGGATTGTGAATTGCTCATCACTCTGCTGATAACATTGGTCTTCTTCGAGAATAAAGTTCAAACAATATTAAATCACAACTCTATGTCACTTCCTTGCTCAAAGACTTTCTTTTTTTGTGGTTTTCTTTTTTTTATTATTAAAAGCTTTTTATTTACAAAATATGAGTGATTTTTCTACATTGACCTTTGCAAAAAACTTTTTTTTGTTCCAAGCTTTTCCCCTCCTTCCCTCCACCCCCACCCCTAGATGACAGGTAATCTAATACATGCTAAATATGATAAATTATATGACAAATCCAATATATGTATACATATCAATACAGTTATCTTACTGCACAAGAAACATCAGATCTAGAAAGAGAGAAGAAAAAAAACAACCTAAGAAGGAAAACAAAATGCATGGAAATATTCACAGAAAGCGTTAAAATGCTGTGTTGTGGTTCACACAGTTCCCTCAGGCCTCTCTCTGGGTATAGATGACTCTTTTCATCACAAGATCATTGGAACTGGCCTGAATCATCTCTTTGTTGAAAAGAGCCACATCCATCAGAATTGATCACTGTATAAATCTTTTTGTTGCTATGTACAGTGATCTTCCGGTTCTGCTCATTTCACTTAGCATCAGTTCATGTAAGTCTCTCCAGGTCTCTCTCAAATCACCCTGCTGATCGTTTTTTATAGGACAATAATATTCCATAACATTCATATACCATAATTTATTCAGCCATTCTCCAATTGATGGGCAGCCTTTCAATTTCCAGTTTCTTGCCACTATAAAAAGGGTTGCCACAAACATTTTTGCACATGTGGGTCCCTTTCCCTCCTTTAAAATTTCTTTGGGATATAGGCCCAGTAGAAACACTGCTGGGTCAAATGGTATGCACAGTTTGATAACTTTTTGAGCATAGTTCCAAATTGCTCTCCAGAATGGTTGGATCCGTTCACAGTTCCACCAACAATGTATCAGCATCCCAGTTTTCCCACATCCCCTCCAACTTTCATCTTTATCTTTTCCTGTCATTACAGCCAATCTAACAGGTGTGTAGTGGTATCTCAGAGTTGTCTTAATTTGCATTTCTCTGATCAATAGTGATTTGGAGCACCTTTTCACATGACTAGAAATAGTTTCAATTTCTTCATCTGAAAATTGTCTGTTCATATCTTTTGACCATTTATCAATTGGAGAATGGCTTGAATTCTTATATATTTGAGACAATTATCTATATATTTTAGAAATGAGGCCTTTATCAGAACCTTGCTCAAAGACTTTCAATGGCTTTCTATTGCTAGTTGAAAAACAGTCCAAATTTTTTATAGTTGTATGACTACATCTTTCTTTCAAGCCTTATTTCAATTCCTTTCATATATTCTAAGCTCTTGAGTCAGTGGTTTTTAACCAGGGTTCAGTGAACTTGTTTAATTTTTTTTGATAATTATATTTCAACATAATCGACTTTTTTGTAATATTAAGCATTCTTTCTGAATTTAAAACATTTCTCTGAGAAGGTGGTTTATAGTCTTCACTAGACTGTCAGTATTCCATAAATACATAAAAAGTTAATTAAGAACTCCTGCGTATAGTCATTCTTAATGATCTGCTGTTCTCTAAACATGTTTTCTGTGCCCCAGCCTCTCACTTCTATCCCTTTTCTCAAGCCATTTTTTTCTTTCCCAAGTTCCCTTATTCGAATCTCTTCCTGACCTATCTATGCTTCCAAATCCAGAACAAATGGAAACTTCTCCATGAAAACTTCTTTGATCTCCCTGGCTACAGAAGACCTTCTTTTCTCTCAACTCTTGTGGTATACTTTATCTTCATTTCAGAATATATGACTTTCTACATTTAATTTAATTTTGTGTGTGTCTGGGTATTATTTGCTTCAATATAAACAAACATTTATTAAATACCTACTATCAAAATGTATCATGCTAGCCTCTAGGGATAAAGAATAGAAATGAAAGAGTTTCTTAATGGAACTGTTTTTTTTTTTTACTAGGGGCAAGTGAAGCAATTCTATACAGATAAGAAATTATAAAGCACATACAGAAGAATAAAAAGAATACCAGGAAGGAAAGAATTCTAACAGTTGGAGGATCAGGAAAGTTCTTGTTTATTACTTGGCACTTGGGTTCTGCATTTTAAAATAATTGGAGTTTATAATGAGGTGAAGGTACTTGACTGGTATTTGGTCACTTTATCCCTCAATATATCTACCACAGTGTGTTGCTCACAGTAGATTCTCAATGGATGATGGCCAGATGTGTAATTTAATCCATTTTCATGCTAACTAGTCACTTCATTCTTGGGATGAGTTCTTTTTTTAAGGTTTTTGACTGCTTGGAATAAATCTGGTTCTTCTGTGCTTGAGGTATTATTTTTTTCCTGTAGGAAGATTTATATCTACCTGTGGGGTTTTGTGGTTTCCTTTGGTGTTTTTGGGAAGTGGGTGTCTGTCTATGTACTTCATTAGCTCTGTGGAATCAGACCCTCAGGGTAAGATAGTTCCTATTCTGATGTGGGAGACCCCAATCTTTTCATCATCTATTATTCTCAATTAACCCCTTTTTTGAAAAAAGGATGGGACAGGCACTTTCATGGACTGAAAGAAGGCAAAAGTAATGGGAGAGTTGCTAGCTTTCTGTATCTAAACAGTTAATGGCTGGTAAGCTGGTTTTTGTTTAAATTTCCCTTACTGATCTTGTATTTTTTAAAAATAAATTTCTATAGATATCCTATTGTTTCAGATCACCTACATTTCTCAGTGTATCTCTTCTCCCTCCTCTGTCCAGAGTAAATATCTCTTATAACAAAGAATAAAAAAATAAGAAAAAGTTCAGAAAAACTAAAGCATGCATTGAAAAAAAATCTGACAATATATTCAATATTCCAAATCCAATCATTTTCCTTTCTCCCTTTCCTCCTAACCCTCTCTCCTCTCCCTTAAATCCCATTTTTGGTATTTTGATTTATAGGTATTTTGATTTCAACTCTTTTTTTAGCATTCTTTAAAGGACAAGAACATTAATTCTGCAAGAATACTTTCTCACTAGAATGATGTGGTAGGGACAGGAATTTCTGAAGTAATTATGGAATGGTTGTACAATTGAATTTGTAGCACTTGGAGTGATTTCTTTTTTTGAGGTGCTAAGGTGCTAAGAATGAGTGTGGTTTAAATGCTTCCTCTTCCCTTCCATTCCTTACCTGAATTGAGCTGTCTCAGCTATTGTCTCTATGATCTTGGGCAAAGTCAGTCAGTCTCCTTTCTTCATCTGTAAACTCAGCAGGTTGGATTATATGGTTCTTCCCAGTTCTAGACTTATGATATTAGGATCCCTTTTTTTTTTCTCCTATCTTACTTATGCCTTAGGGACAGAAGAGAACTTTATGATAATTAAGAACATGTCTGAACCCCAGTGGTATGGGGAATGAGCCATTTCTATATGTATTGACCCTAACAACTTATTTTAAAAATAATTTGTAGCCAGGAATCTTACTTAGACCAGCCTTTGGAGTTTTATAAGAAGAGAAAATTGTATAAGTGAGATTATAGATTGATAGCTCTCTTGCAAGATGCAAAAAAGTAGGAGGTTTATAGGTTACAAATTGTGATCTGGGCATATAGGCTCATTGGAAAAATATCTACTTTATCCCACCCCTTTTGGAATTACTAAGTGTCTCTGAAGCCAATAAGCTAAAATTTAATGTGTTAAGGCTAATATGCTGAGCAACGTATTAACTGATGAGAAAGAAAGACATTTCTTGACCTTATGATTTGAAAGGAGAATAGGTAAAATATGTAAATTAGTGACAATTCAAAGGTGAGTCATTTTGGAAATGTAGATCTGGATTGCAGCAGCTTCAGTTCAGAGATTTTATTTTCTGTCCCTGAATTCATTAGAGCAGTGTATCCTAAATGTTTTTGAATTTTAACACTTTGCATTTTTTATAATATACATTCAATATCCTTCTTTAAAAGGCTATATTGTTGGCATGTATTTATATAAAAAAAGTCATAGTGATTTTTAAGATTGATTTTGTTTTAAGCAATTTATAATGCCCCTGGAAATAATTGGATGGACTTTGGGGAAGATAGTAGAATGATGGTGCTAGGAATTTGTGTGTGTGTGTGTGTGTGTGTGTGTGTGTGTGTATGTGTGTGTGTGTGTATGTGTGTGTGTGTGTGTGTGTAAAGTGCTGTCAGCAACAGGGTTGAGCACGAAAACCAAACCAAAACTTGATTTCCTCTCATTATGACCAGGGAAAAAACAGTTGTATACAACTAACCAGTGTTGAGATTGGAGATTTATGAACTTTCAGGAAAGTTAAAAGAAACTTACAGTTTCAAAGGAATATGCTTTTACAACAATTATTGGAGAAGTAGGAGGCACTTGAGAAAATAGAACACAGCACGATCAAGATAAAGTATACAATAAGATTCCATGTGAGTTCCTAGAATGAATTTAGCTGCACTAAGAAATGAATATTGAGGGAAGAACGTCAGAGTTCCAGATACCTGAAAGTTAGGATACACTTACCCTGAGCGTGGTGTTGTACAGGAGATCCATGCAGACAAATTTTGCAAATAAGTGTCCATACACTGATACATTGTTGGTGGAACTGTGAACGGATCCAACCATTCTGGAGAGCAATTTGGAATTATGCTCAAAAAGTTATCAAACTGTGCATACCATTTGACCCAGCAGTGCTTCTATTGGGCTTATATCCCAAAGAGATCTTAGAGGAGGGAAAGGGTCCCACATGTGCAAAAATGTTTGTGGCAGTCCTTTTTGTAGTGGCAAGAAACTGGAAACTGAATGAATGCCCATCAATTGGAGAATGGCTGAACAAATTATGGTATATGAATGTTATAGAATATTATTGTTCTGTGAGAAACGGCCAGCAGGATGATTTCAGAGAGGTCTGGAGAGACTTGAATGAACTGATGCTGAGTGAAATCAGCAGAACCAGGAGAACATTATACACAGCAACAAGACTATACGATGATCAATTCTGATGGACGTGGTTCTCTTCAACAATGATGTGATTCAAACCAGTTCCTATTGTTCAGTGATGAAGATAGTCATATACATCCCAGAGAGAGGCCTGTGGGAGCTAAGTGTGGATCACAACACAGCATTTTAACGCTTTCTGTGAATATTTCCTTGCATTTTGTTTTCCTTAAGTTGTTTTTTTCTCTCTCTTTCTAGATCTGATGTTTCTTGTGCAGTAAGATAACTGTATAGATATGTATACATATATTGGATTTGTCATATAATTTAACATATTTAGCATGTATTATATTACCTGTCATCTAGGGGTGGGGGGGAAGGAGGGGAAAAGCTTGGAACAAAAAAAAGTTTTGCAAAGGTCAATGTAGAAAAATCACTCATATGTTCTGTAAATAAAAAGCTTTTAATAAAAAAAAAAAAAAAACAAGTGTCCATAATTAGGAAACTCACTGAATGATTCCATTTAATACATTAATTTGTGGTTTTTCTTTCAGAGATTTTGGAATTCAGAGAAAGAATCATCCCACTCCAAGGAAAAACAAATTGTGATGCTCTGATCACAACACAAATTTGTTTATTCACTTTGACAGGTGTCATGGTGTGCCAAAATGAATAAACAAAGTGAATTCTATATCATAAGCCTCTGACTTTGCTTTCCTTGATGTAGGATAATTTTCTTGCCAGAATGGAAAGAGTACTGGTCTTGAAGTCAGGATGTCTCAAGGTTCAAATAATTTCTCTAATACTTAGTAGCTGTGTAACCCTAGGCAAATCATTTAATATCTCTAAACTTTTTTTTCTTCAGGAAAATGGGTATAATGATGTCTGTAACAGCAGATGTTTTTCATCTGATAACCATGAACTTGTTTTAAAGATATTTTGACAATTATATTTCAATAGATTATAATTTATTTCTTATGTAAATTTAAATATTTTAAAACATTATCCTGAGAAGGAATTCATAGATTAATAGTTTTCACCAGGCTGCCAAGGGAGTTCATGAAACAAAAATGGTTAAGAGACCTTAGCTCACACAGTTGTGATGACTATCAAATGGGAAAAAGCATGTAACTTGTGTCATAAACTGTAAAGTGCAATTTAAATAGAAAATATAAATAAAATATAATTTATCATCTACATATACCAAGATGAGAGACATTATAGCTTAGGAACCTTAGAGTAGGCCTGGGATTCTGGTACCATGGGTAGATTTTGTCTTCAGGGAATGAATTTATTGAAGTCGTGGCTTTTGCCTGCTCTCTTTACTGACTTCTGCAGAATTGTATTGGAAAGGTGGGAAGGATGGTCTGTTTGTATTGACAGCATTAATAGGCTTTAGTACCATTAAGTAACTGTCTCATAGCAAGCTAATGGTGGGTAAAGAATAGATGTCATGAAAATTGAAGTGACATTTGCTTGCTTAGGCATTCAACCCAACTACTTCCCAAAGTAGAGAGTACATGTTTGAATATCTTGTGGCTATTAAACATACCAACTTTAATTTCTTA
The DNA here is from genome assembly GCA_023553655.1 of Myrmecobius fasciatus. Classification (NCBI taxonomy): domain Eukaryota; kingdom Metazoa; phylum Chordata; class Mammalia; order Dasyuromorphia; family Myrmecobiidae; genus Myrmecobius; species Myrmecobius fasciatus. The sequence continues at coordinate 718,747 of JAJPUD010000137.1, forward strand.
AAGAATCATAGGATTTAAACTGGAAAGGGACCTTTTGGATTAATTTCACCTGGAATACTGCCACAACTTACTTGATCACCAAATGATAAGATCTGTTCATACAAGAACAGGGAGGGAGCTAAAAACTCATTTATTTTTAATATTTTAGTGTCTTTCTTTTGCATTACAATCTTTGCACTATCAAATCCTCCCTTATAACAAAGAAAACATTACCAACAAATTCATCTTGTCTTACTGTATAGGTACTATTCTTCACCTATGGTCTTCCCTTCTCCCATCCTCAACTTTTCAATCGAGAAAATGAAAGTACTCTTTTACTATCTGTTTTCTGGAACCAGTAATGGTCATTGTAATCTGAATTTATCTGCTTTTACATCAGAGTGCCACTTGCAGGCCTAGGAGACATTTGTGGTTGCTAGCATAGGAGAGCATAGATTGTGCATTAGGTGGATATACCTTGAGAAAGCATTACTATTGTCTTTTCCCCTTCCTCTCAGGGACACGTACCACTCATATCCTACACAGACTTATGAATGTTACTACCATTAAATAGGAGAAAAAGGAGAGAGTGAGAGATGAAAGTGGTAGGGAAGAAAAGAGTAAAAGAAAGAAGAAAGAAAAAAAGAATGTAGTTAGTTAGTGGTCACAGTAGGGAATGGGAAAGTGCTATCAAGGATGATATCAGGTACTCCTAATGCCTAGGCCCTGCTTATTTCTAGATATAGAACCATTGGTTAACCTTTTTAGAGCAGTCAGTGCCCAGAACTTTGCTAACAGCTGTGGATAGAAATTTAGACCAAGACAATTCTTTCCCTCAAGAAGTCAAGTAAAATCAAATCAACAAGTATTAAAAACCTAATATATGCCAAGCACTGTGCTAAACATTGGGAGTTATAAATAAAATTAAAAAAAAAAGAACAACTCTCAATAGTCTTTGGACTATTTGGACTAAATAGCTCTCAGGAATCCACGGTCTAAAAGGGGAGACAATATGAAGGCAACTATGTAAAAGAAATATACAGAATAATTTGGAGATAATCTACAGAGGAAAGGGACTAACATTAATGGAGTTCTAGAAAGATTTCATGAGGAATGTGGGATTTGAGATGAGTTTTGAAGGAAACCACAAGAGGAATAGAAAAAGGCTTGCCTTTATGAGCTGTTTGTAATTGTGTTTTTAAAGGAGGAAACCAGTGCAATTGCTTCAGTCTTCCCTAATGAGGAGAATGATCTGGAAAAAGAAAATGAACTGGAAATAAAAGAACAGACATGTGAAAGAGAGAACCAAAGTCCATAATAAGTGAGGAGACAGTGAGTGCAAATAGCTGCTTTAATGAGTTTGAGTCTCCTGACCCAGATGAATTACATCCCAAGATACTGAAAGAACTTTGTAGATAGAGTTGCTGAATTGCTTTTGGTGAGCACTGAAAAAACCAGGGAGAAAGGGAAATGTAGCAGAAGATGGGCAAATGTTTTCCCATTTTCAAAAAAGAGAAAAAAGTGGATTCTATGGTGAGCCTGACATTGAGCCCAGCAAAATTTTAGAAGAGATTATTAAATAGTTGGTTTGTTAGTACTGAGAAAAGGATGGTGATTAGTGTCTGAGCCCACAGCTGCAATGCCTTCAGTTGAGTAGGGGGTGTGGTTAACATGTCAGTAGTCACAAAATGATGCTACTTCCAGCAGATCCCTGAGTGAAGCAAATTGTCATCTGACTGGCTACCTCCTGTGTTGTTTTCCCTTCCTGTTTCGGTTTGATTCCCTTTGCCTTTTGCTTTCTGTCATGTAAATCTCTGACTATACTTTCCTATGTTCCCTGTTTTAATTCCTGGATTTGTTAGCTTCTGGTAGTTAGGTTTTCTGACTCTAAACTTGGCTCAGAAACATCTTCTCTTGATGTTTCCCTGGCTCTCTTGCTTTGTATTTGTGTTTCTCTACATAGTTTGTTTATTCTCTTAATGACATGACAGAACAGATCTATGACCTGCTAATCTCCTTCACTGCACTGACCAAGGAAAGAATGTGATGATTAGAAGGATCCAGCATGGGTTCACTCTGAACAAATCATATGAAAATAATTTCATTTTATTATTTGAAGATGTTACTAGATGGGGAAAGTCTGAAAATGTAGTGTCTTCCTTCTGAGAATTTACACTGTTTATCTTATTTCGATATTATTATTTTGCATGTAGTCTCTCTTCATTAGAAATATGAACTCCTTGAAGATAGGAACCTTGTTTGTGTCTTTCTTTTATTCTCAGTGAATATCTTAGCACATGGTAAATGCTTAATAAATGTTGGTTGCCTGATTGAATCTTGTCCCTCAATAAGACATATGATGGTGTTACTCATGATATCCTTGTGGGCAAGAGGGAGAAATGTGGGTTGGATGATGGATGATTTATTATATGGATTCATAGCTAGTTAAATAGCCTTAATCAAAGTGTTTTGATTAATGAATTCCTAGTGGCATGCCAAAGAGATTTATCCTCTGTTCAGCTCTTTTCAAAAATTTTAATGACTTGGACATAGACAGATACTATCATTATAAAAATTTTAAGATTAGAAAGCTGAGAAGTTTAGCTAATGTTAGATGGCAAAATGTGAATTTTAAAGGATCCAGAGAGGGTGGACCAATAGGATTAAAACAAATGCAAAATATTATATTTCAGATTTAAAAAAAACAATTGTACCAGGACTGAGAGAGAGAATTGATTTAGTAAATCAAATGGAAAAGGTATAGCTAATTTAATTGATTATAAGCTCCGGATAAGTCAACAACAGATTATGATTACCAACATACCAATATGATCTTAGGTTTTGTTCCTAGAATTTATATCTAAAACAAATAAGTATGAAAAATTTGGAGATCCATGCTTTAAGAAGAAAATTGATAAAGAAGAGAAAGTTAAGATGGGCTTATTAACTGTCTTCCAATATCTGAAAGACTATAATATGGAAGTGGGAACCTCTAGAAGCCAGAAGTAAGACAAATAGACAGAAATCCTAAACCCAAATATAGATTGTGGTTTAATATTAAGAACAGTTTTTAAATAATTAGGGCTGTCCAAAATGGGTTGGGTTTCCACCAAGATAGTAAGTTTCTAATCAATCAACCAACTCCTTTTAAGCACTATGTCAGGTACTTGACTAAGTTCTCGGAATATAAAATAAAATAAAAACAGTCACTACTCTTAAGGGGCTTAATATTCGAATGGTGGAGGCAATATGTACAAAAATAGGTACACATAAGATACATACAGAGTAGAGGGAAGCTAAATTCTAAAAGAGGAAAGCCTTAGCAACTGAGACAAATGGAAAATGCTTTCTGAAAAAAGCAGCATTTGAGCTATTGGTTTGAGATATGGCCTTGAAGCCAAGAAGACCCAAGTTCAAGAGATGTCTCTTAAACATCCTTACTCTGGGATCCTGGGTAAGTCACTTATCTTGTAGGTAAAATTTTAAGAGTATATTATAGAGGAGATGCTGACCTGAATTGACAAGGAAAATTTTTTCACCTGGGTACTCCCAGGAGTACCAATGAAATTACAAGTCTAGTCCCTAACCTTAGCCACTTTAAGGAAGCTAGAGATTTTAAGAGGTAGAAAGGTGAAAGAATGTTTTTTCAAAAAGCTGGCTTACTATCAGAGAGATTTTCCCTGGGGTTTTAGGCATGGACTAGTGAGGTTGGATCAGATGACCTTTGAGGAATTTCTTAAGTCTGAGATTCTGTGATTAATAGCACACACAGTAATTATAAATTATTCTCCTTCCTTCCCACCCACTCCTTTCTGCACCCCCCCCCCATGCATAGGCTAAGGAGTGTTGTCACAATTTTCCCATCTATTCCATAAGAAACCCAAATCATTATTAGGCACAAAAGTACAGCTTCCAATTATAGGGACCAGAATGGAGTATAGGAGCCAAGAAGAACTGGATCTCAGGAGTATAGTTATTATAAGGGTTATGGATATCTGCAAAAGCTAGATAAATGAAAACTATTCTGTTATAAATACTTCCTTCCAGACAGGGGGATGGATTAGATGACCTCTCTTTAGAGTCTGCCTCTATTGTTTAGGAAACCCAATCCCTAACCCACCCTACTACCCTCAAACACTGAGTGCTATTCACAAACTTGGAAATAAGAGCATCTTGTCCCCATTTTTTCTTCTATTCTGTCTCCCCCCACACACACACAACCCTCGAGAGATTAGCAGCTAATGAGAAATCTCTATGGACAGTTGGACACGTTTTAAGCAGCACTATTTACAGATTGCTCTGGTGGTCCACATGAAATCTGAAGGCAAACTGTACTTTCCTTTGTTCAAAGTAACTAAGTAATTAGTGCCCTGGACTCTCAAGCAGAATGCCACATCAATCCGATCTGGGGCAAATGCTTCTGTAAAATCTGACTGGTTAAGGCCCCGATTCCCTCCAAGGAACAAACAGGGTGGAAACTCCTGATCTGCCTGAGTATCATCAGTAATCTGACCTGAAGTCTGGTACCTGAATACTAAAGCCTTGGGGTTCACTGCTTAAATATAATACCTGGGAAAAAAAGCAAAGCAGTAAAGAGACCCTTCTTAAACTTTGCAAATGTCATACACTATTTATATAACATTCACCACTTTTATTCTCTTCAGTTCACGGATTTTGTTAGGGAGAAAGGAACAGGTAAGGACCTTAAACCAAACTGCATTCCTGCAGGTTTTAGGTTACAACCCCTCCTCTTCAGGCTGCTCAGTTCATTGTATGGACATTCTTCAGGGATTGACTGCCTCAAAAACAATTCGAATTCTATTTCTTGGATAATTCCTAAAACTGTTTTTTTAATAGCTTCAGGAGAACAACAACAAAAAAGGCGTCCCTCTCTATTAAATAAATAAACCAACCCTGAAAGACATGTTGTTATCTGCTAGAGACATAGGCTTTGAAATTCTTTCAGTCTGTGTCATTCATGATTAGTTTTAATTTTTTCATTTAATTTTATTTTTCAATTAATAAGCATTTATTTTTGTCTCCAATTTAAAAGAAAAAAAACTCTTGTAATAAGCATGCATTGTCAAGCAAAACAAATTTCCACATTAGCCATGCCCAAAATACAAGTAGAAGCTTTATTAAATTTTTTAGGTTGAATCTGACTTTTTAGAAAACATTATTTTTGATAAGACTAGGCATAACTCAGGTGTCAATTATGTGGGTCATGTAATCAAAAATGCAGATTGGAGCTTGGTCTAAAAAAGTAACTACAAAAAGCAAAGGTAGCTATAGAGCCTGCTTTTCATAATTTTACTCAAACTACTGGTAGGTAAGAAAAGCAGACACAAGTCAATGTCCTCTACAGAGAAGAAATTCTATGAATCATCTACAAATTTCTTTTACTTCATTTTAGGTCCAGGTTCGTTTAAACAATATTGTTGCATATTGAAGATGTTGTTAAAATCAACCATTCCAACAATTCTCTCCTGGTATGCTGTCAACCTCACCATAAATCCTCATACCTTTGTCATGGGATCATAGATTTAGAGCTGGCAGGGACTTGAAAGGCCATCTAATCCAACTGCCTCAGTTTACATATAAAGAAATGGAAGACCAGAGAGATTAAGTAATTGCAAGTAGGCAATAAATTGTAGGAGCAGGAACAAGTCTTCTGATTCCAAATCAGTCTTTCCACTGTACCATGAAGAAGATGAGTAGGTTAGGGCATGCATGGTTAATTCTAGTATAGGAGTGGGTGATGATATCTGGCGACAATAAGTGCACCTGTGGCAATTTTGTGGGCATTCTCTTTTTTGTGCAATGTTCATTCATTCAATAAGCATTTATTTCATTGTGCTCAACTCTTTGTGACCTCATTTGGGGTTTCCTTGGCAAAGATACAGTAGTGGTTTGCCATTTTCTTCTCCAGCTCATTTTACAGATGAGGCAACTGAGGCAAAGAGGGTTAAGTAACTTATCCAGGGTCAACCAGCTAGGAAGTATCTGAGTCTAGATTAGAACTCCGGAAGGTAATTTGCCTGACTCTAGACCCTGGGCTCTAAACATTGAGCCACTTAGCTTCTCTATTAAGTACTTACTATACATAAAGGCTTGTGTCAAGTTCTAAGTGATGTAGACCTGGAATCAGGAAAACTTGAGTTAAAATTTGGCCACACACACACCAGCACTGTGATCTTGAGCAAGTCAGTTAACTTTTATCCACCTCAGTTTCCTCATTTGTAAAATAGGAATACTAATAGCTCCCTCCTTCTCCCAGGATCAAATGAAACAATATTTGCAAAGTATTTAAAAAGCTATTATTATTATTATTGGTGGAATCAGAAGTTCCCTGAACTGGGAAATAGGAAACCTAGATTCTACTTTTGGCTCTATGACTAACTGGTAAGTCACTTTTATTCCGAGTGCCTTGGTTTCCACATCTGTAAAATGCAGAGGTTGGACTACATAATTTATAAAAAATTTTCCTATCCCTAAAATTTAAGGATTCTCTGTCTCTGTCCCTTTTCCTTTTCTTCTTCCATTTCTCCACTTTCTGTTTTTCTTCCTTGCCCACCTTTCCTCTCATCCCCACAATCCCCCAGGTCTGGTAATGGCTCACTTATGGTTAGGGGTAAAGAGTTTTGCTGATCCTGGCTCTTATGGTTGCTGCCCAGAGCCCCATAATCTCTGATGTCTATCACAATATTCCTAGTAAGAGAACTCTTGGCTATTCTGTACTGCTTTTTTGTCCTCACCTTGACAAAAAGGATGAGATTCACAGCTTTGCTCTGTAGCTTGGTTTACTGTTAACAGCAGTTTCTGCCTTTTCTCTTCCCGCTGTCTTCTCCCGCCGGGGG
>JAJPUD010000137.1:725682-751092 GCA_023553655.1 Myrmecobius fasciatus
CCCCCCCCCCCCCCCCAGCAGCTGTTCTCATTCTTCTAACCATTTAAAAAAAATCTTGAATTTGGATGTACAGCCACTTTGCTCCTCTTCAGAGATCCATCTATAACTGTCATAGCCTTTTCATTCCTCTCCTTTTGCATAGGTTTCTTTTATGTGCAAAGTGATTTGCATTTGTCTTAAATTCTTAATTTGCCTTTGCATTTACTCTGGATGTAACACACATCAGAATTTGCATTTTCTCTTCATTTCCATTCTCAGAGACTGGGGCTGTCTAAGGTGTAAACCACAGATAGATTGAGAGCTGGTTTTCTGAGCAGGGAAGTTTAGCCTCACTGAACTCTTTTCACTGTGCTTCAGATGCCCATAATCATAAATATCTTGTTTTTGATCCTCTGTCATTGAATTCCAGTAGCATTATGTTAGACTGTAAGCCTTGCAGTGTGTTACTTTCTCAGGACAGGCAGTCTGGTGGACTACAAAGAGGCAAGAATTCAGGACACCTGGGTTCTTATTTTTGGTTCAACCACTAGCTAATGATGGTCACCTCAGGATCAGTAACTTGTCACTTAATTTCTTAGGTCACTGATTCCTCATATGTAAAATGGGGATAATACCTTTTGACTATTTTACAAGGTGGATATGAAGACTGATACGAGAAAACAAAAATACTTCAAAAAGTATAGTTTTAAATTTATTTCAGTACTTACGGTGCAATGGAATGTGTGTTGGACCTCCCTAGGTCTCTTCCAACTGCAAATCTAGCATCCTATTATCTGATTTCAAGAACTGTATTTTCCTTGGAGTGAATACTCCCTTCCCCTGAGGTAAAATGCATTCCCTTTGTAACTCAGTAGAAGGCCTTTGAGAGTTGTTATGGTGCCAAAAATTTATCATCCTCAGACTAACCTGGAGATGATCTTCTTTGCACTTATCTAGGCTGGTCCTTGAACATCCATTGCTGGGCTCATACATAAAGTATTTTTAGAATTTTTATGTGCTTTCTAGAGCCCCCAAGTTGGGGTGACAAAATATACCATGCGTTCTAGATCCCCCACATTGGGGTGAATTAAAATATCTCTGGAGGATCCTGGGACTAGCCTGAGTCTTTGGTCTTAGTGGAGGAGTGATGAGGTAAGACTCACTTGGATGGTCAAAGATGGAGTCTGTTTATTCAAGGCAGCTTTCCACCTTATACACCTTATAACCATGGAGGACTGGGCATGCATCAACTTATTAGGGACAGGTGTTTCCTACTAGAGTCTAACTCTGCTTCAAGTAACCACAGGTGGTCACTCCCCTCTCCTCCCCCCCACTTCTCAGGAAGGTTGAGAGCCCTTAGGAGAGATAGGGAGACAAACCAGACATTGTCATCAGGTTCCCTATGGGCTGAAGGGTTTTATACCTCACCCAGAGTTCCCTCACTATCTGTAGCCCTCTACATAGAATAATAAAACTTACCAGAGCTTCAGCTCAATTATGGTAGTTGTTAAGAAATCAGGGTTTGGGGCAGCTTGGTGGCGTAGTGGATAGAGCACCAGTCCTGAAGTCAGGAGGACCTGAGTTCAAATTTGGTCTCAGACACTTAACACTTCCTAGCTGTGTGACCCTGGGCAAGTCACTTAACCCCAATTACCTCAGCAAAAAAAAAAAAAAAATCATGGTCTTCTAGATGCCTTCAATGGGAAAAAAATAATTTGTATCAATATCTCTGATTTTATTTTTTGGGGGAGGTAATAATTTTAGTAGGTATAGATCAGATATATATGGTTCTAGCCTAGATTAACAACAGTTCCATCCCATTTTGGTGCATATTATCTATAGATACTGGAGCATCATATCTGACAAAAAAAATTCTTGAACTACCTCATTTATTAACAATCAATATATGAGAGGAGAGGAACCCAAGCCTCAGCCCTTCCTCCTATCCAACAGCTAGCCCATGAATTCTTCTATTTGGTTGCTCTTTGGTGGATGGCTATTTCGTTGCAATCTGAGCTTTTGTCCCATGAAGTTTTACTGACAATCAGAACCCTGTTTCAAATCAGATGAAAGATTCCCATTAGCAAGGAGGAAAGAGAACAGGAGTTAAAAACAAAACAAAACAAAACCAAAACACAAAAAACACAATTACCCTTGAGTATTCTCTTCAGTCACTTTGAGAGAGAACATTTCAAAAGAAAGCAAAAAAGCCTTATGGCTGAAATTGGAAATTGTGCTATGTTGACAATAAGCATTAGATTAAATTACTTTTCATGGAGGGACAGAAGATAGAACAGATATTTTATCTTCCAACATTCAATTAAAAGCCTGTACTCTAGATCAGCTTTTGCTACATTGTAAATTGTTGAAAAAACTGTTCATGACATCTATAATATTTTCCATTGCAATACAAATAGTAGTTGTCTGTTTCCCTTCAGGGAGAAGAAACTCTATTGTGATCAGTCAGCATAAATCAGGGATTCTTAACATTTTTGCATGTGTTTTGGACACCTTTGACTTTCTGGTGAAACCTACAGAACCTCTTCTCAAAAGAATGTTTTTAAATGAATAAAATAAAACACACAGGATTATAGAGGAGATCTATTCCACTGAAAGTGATCTCTCTCTGTCTCTCTCTGACTGTCTCTCTCTGACTGTCTCTGTCCTCTCTCTAACTCTGTCTCTCTCTTTCTTTCTCTCTCTATGTGTGTGTGTGTGTGTGTGTGTGTGTGTGTGTGTGTGTGATACATTTAAAACAGCTCAGATCCCAGGTTAAGAAACTCTTAGTATATTTTAATTGAGGGATTAGAAGATGAACCCTTAAAATCCAAAGACAATTTAGGGCTCCTAGGTAGTCCAAAGAGGCTTTTGAACTTTCTAAAGATGCATCTAGGGTCTAAGCAAGATTTTCTTTAAGAAAATCCAGATGGATCAGGTTGAGACAAAACTGTAAACTACAAGTTACAGAATGTGAAACCTGAAACATAGACTAGTTTGTTACCTTTAGAGCTTGGTGAGAGGCCTTCCCTTATTGAGAACCCATCATTCCTTGGTTTCTTTGACAACACCCTTCTAGTCGCAAAGCTCCTTTTTGCACTGAAGATCTTGGATTATTTAATATAGAACTCCTGCCCAAATTGTTTCTGAGGAAGAGCAAAAAGATTTCTGGAGGCAGCATTATACTACTAGGCTTAACAGCTAGGAGGGCAATAAATAAAAAAGAAAAAACAAAAAACAAACCAAAAAAAAAAAAAAACCCTTTAGATCTTTCCCAGAAAAAAATAAGTGTGAGGGAGGAGAATCACCTAACTATTGAAAAATTAAAGAACACATTTTGACTGATGATTTAAGAGGAAGTTGGGGGTCAGTTTATTTTTTGATGAGCATGGTGAAATGTAAAGAGGCCTGAGTAAAGATTCAGAGAATCTGCTTCTAATCCTGGCTCAACCAATAGCAAGCTATGTGAACTTTGGATCAATCATTTAACCTCTCTGGTTCTGGTTTTTCTCACCATAGAAAAACAGAAAACTACCATATATATTGCAAAGATAGAGACAATAGACATTATGAACCATATTCCCCCACAACAATTTATAATACAAGTAAAGCTGGTCTAGAGCAGAGGTGTAAAACATGGCCTCACTGGCCATAGCCCACAATACTCTGGAATCCATCTAAACTAGACTAAAATCTAATTGGAAAATAGTTAATTAAATAAAAATAAAATATAGTTAATAGAATGTTTTTAAAACTTAAGTCAATATGCAGGCTGCAAGGAATAGTTGCCTCCAGTTTCTATTTGAGTTCAATACTACTGTCCTAGAGTATAGCTTTTTAATTGACTTTTGGACCATAAAGAATTTTTTCTATTTTCTGTCCTTCAATGGTTCATTGGTCATCCCATAGTTCTAGAAAGGTTCTTCCTTCTAGTCTTTGTAATTGCATGACTCACTACAGTTTCCTTTCAAAGTTTGTTGGAAGTCTTCTTGAATATTATTTCCTAATTCTAAGATGAGCTTTAGAAGCTTAACCCATTATTGTATTTTCCCTAATTTTTTCCTCAGCAGAGGAGGTACAAAGTCTGTTTCAGATTTCTCTTTTGGAAAGAACTACTTGGGTTTTTGATGAAGTATAGTTTCCATCTTTTAAAAATTGATAGACTTCAGACTGTTGCTGAGGAATATAAGAGGAAGTCCATCCAATTTTGTCTTACTCTATTCATTTTGAGAGTTCTTCCTCTCTCTTTCCTCCTAGCTTGCTGATTTTCCTTCTTTAGTCTGGAAAACCTTGCTTAAAGATCTTGGAGATCTGCTGAATCCCAATCCTAATGAGGCACCCTTTGCTCAAAGCTGGGGAGAAAGGTCCATCTGGCTTCTACCATATGTGTGTACGCTGTCAAACCAGTAAACACTGCACAGTTTGCTGACAGTGAGGAGTTTCAGTTAGTCAGTCATAAATTAGAGATGAGATATGCTGTGTTGCTGCTGCTGCGAGGCTTTCACACTCCAGAAAAGAATTGCTACCTACCTAACCTAGGGAAAAAGACTTGGATCAATGCACTGTCTGATGGAATATTTATTTCACATTTATTTCAAAAACTCTCAAAAGCCAAATGTGCATAACCTATTCAAAAGCAATAAAAATAAGCAAAGAATTGAGGTACCTAAAACTTTTTTGTGTATGTGTGAATGCGTGTGTATGTATGCATGCGTGTGTATGTGTATATATAAGTTTTCTCTTCTTGCATAGTGCTAGTTAGACAGGGACTATCTTTGTTCTAACACTTCTTTTATATGTTAGCTAGCTAGGTTTCTTACTTCTTTAAGTGGTGAAGCTTATGGGAAGTTTCTTTGAAGAGCCCTTAAAATACATTCTACTGTGTGAACCCAAGTATCTTTCCTGAATCTACTTTGTACATTCTCTGATGACTTTGGGCATATCTTTCCAGAATGACAATTGAGTAAGGAGACTGTCTGGAGGTACAGAATCAGGAGACAGTAATTAAATTTTAATGCATCTGTCTTTTTGAGGAGAAAAAGTGCTTTCTGACTCAGTGGTAACATTTCATTATTATGATTCTGATGCTTTTAGCTAAAGCTGAGTTTTCATTTAGATTGTAAAGCAGTCTCAGTTATATCACTGCTGCCATGCCATAACAGGGCTTTGTTTAAATTATGGGTTTACATTTGGGGTGTGTGTTTGTGATCTTTATTCCTTGACATTTTAAACAGGCAGCCATAAATTTGTATATTTTATAAAATCTATATTAGCTTCAGATGCCAAAGAACTGCCTCTTCAGTTTTCATTGAACAAGGATTCTTAAATTTTTTCATTAAGCAGCAGGTCTACTCTGGAAGTCCCTTAGCTCCTGTTATCCATCTTATTTTCTTTTCTGAAAAAAAAATTTAGAGAAGTTAAATATGCGAAGAAAATAGGAAATGATGATAGTAATCTTTGCTCTTTTGATTATTTCAGAAATAACCAAGTTTTGTTTTGGCTTATAACTATCCTGTGGTACTGATTCATTTGGAGGTGAACCTAATATAAGAATTTTCCCCTTCCCTCACATCTATTTTTCTTATAACTCTTCTTTATTTATTTAAAAAAATCCTATAATTTCCTCTTATCACCTGAATTATGGTTTTTGTTGAAGACTGTGTTAAGACTATCAGATGAAAGTTGAAGAGAGAGAGGATCAGGTAGATAATGAGTTACTAACAATGAAAGGTGAACAAAACAAAAAATAAGGGAAATCTGTGGTCACTGGGAGAGTGTGATGCTGTCAGTTTTGAAATTGTCACAAGGAGCAAGTATAGGTTTCTTGAAAGCCCTGGTTGATGTAGTTAGAGATATACTGGCATAAAGAGTTGTATGGAAATGGCATTTCCCTTAAGTATAGTTATCTTCTTTGTGTTCTGACATACAGAATATAATATGTAGCATAGTATTTCCATTTCATTCTGATGGTTAATAATTATAGCACTTACAGCCTTATTGCTTTACAAAACCTCAAATCATACAGAATAGTTCGATTCTGCATGTCAACTTTCAGAAGGATGTCCTCTAGAGGGTTAGGAAGGGAGAAAGGGAATGGCATTTCCTCTATAGAGGAACAAAGCAACCAGGTAAGTTATTTTGCTACTAAAATTCCTTGAGTCTGTAGTCAGGTTAAGGAACCTGAGTCCAGGTATGCTTCCAGATGACAATGCTCCTTCTTCTCTTGTTTCAGTTATTCCCTGCATCATTCATGAGACATAAGGAAATTAAAAAGGTTTTTGTTTACTGTAAAGAACCATATATATCAATCCTTGCTATTATTATCATGTTTTCAGTTTAACAATAGCTTTCTGGAGACAATGCCTTGACTTCTGTAGTCTCATTCAGAGAAGCGATTTTTGTGGTGGGAATTTCAGGTCAAGCATGAGAGATGAGCAATCCCCAGTCAGACTGTTGGGAGAAAATATAATTTAGGTCAAATGGGACCCTCAAGTAACAGTAAATTATACCCTATGATTGAGGCTAGCCTCATCTGGATACAATGTATCTGGAAAATTTCTTCAATTAGCTATTTAACTAAGGCCATTTCTTGTGAGTTTGTAAAGAAAGAGGACCTTGCACTTTTTCTATGGTGATACTAAGTATTCGGCTTTATGTAACAGTCTTCAGAGCCCTTCTCTTAAATCTATGTCAGGGTTTGGCTATTTAAAGCTCAAGACGCATGCTGCTCCGAGACAGCGTGAAGAGCCCCACTCTAACATAGCTGTAAGTTATGCAAATTGTTTCTTCTCAGTTGCTGCAAGAAGCTTTGTTTTGTGATTTTGGCCCAGAGCCAAACAGGTAGAGTGATAGGAGTAGGCAGCCTTCTTAGTACCTCTCAGTTTAAGGACTTTAGCCAGTTCTTGTTGGCTAGAGTGCAAATGGAACAGAGGGGAAGGCAATACCATGCTGGGCTGGGGTGCTAGACCAGGAGTCAGCAGATTTGAGTTCTTGACCTGGTTCTACTTCCAAATTGCTTGATGTACTTATATAAAATACTTAACTTCTTTTTGGGCCTCAGTTTCCTCAGCTTTAAAAAGGGACCTTGTTGCTGTTCCATAATTAAGATGTTGCATCTTTCAACTTTGGGCATTTTCATTGGTTCTTCCTGAGGAATGGAGCATTCTCCCTCCTCATCTCTGTCTCTTGGCTTCCTTCTTGTCTTAGATAAAACTCTACCTTTTACAGGAAACGTTTCCAAATCCCTCTTAATTCTAGTACCCCTCTTCTGTTGGTTATTTCTAATTTAACTTGTAAACAGCTTATTTGTACATAGTTACTTGAATGTTGCCTCCTCTATTAGGTTGAATTCTTTCGTTGTATTCCCTGTACTCAGCACAATGCCTACTACATACTATTTAATAAATGTTTATTGACGAAAACAGACTAACTATACAGAAAACTGTGGCCTAGAGAGGTTCACACAATTAGCAAGGAGAGAGCTGGGAGTTAAATATGGACCTTTGATTCCAAATCCCATAATAACTCAAATTTGCAAAGAGCACCATTCCATTTACAAAATATTTTTTAATAATAATTGTCAATTAGGTAAAAATAGCAGCTCATAGTAATCTAATGTTTCAAAATTTACAAAACTTACAAAGTGTTTTCTCCACAATAACCTTGTAAAGTTGATGGCATTAGTACTAATAACAACAGCCCCTATTTATATAGCACTTTAACATTTATGGGGGTAATATATACATGCATACACACACACACACATATACATTTATACACAAACATATTATGTGTGATTTCATTTGAGCCTTATAATGACTGAACTATTTCCTTACATATGAGGAAATTGAAATTGGGAGACTTTAAATTATTTGCCCCTAGTTCATATAGTTGGTAAGTGACTTAGGCAACATTAAAAAAAATTAATAGTATTTTATTTTTTTCAAATATATGCATGTATAATTTTCAGCATTCATTTTTGTAAGATTTTGTGTTCCAAATTTTTTTCTCTCTCCTTCTCTCTTCCCCTTCCCAAGACAGCAAACAATCTGATATAGGTTAAACATGTTTAATTCTTCTAAACATGTTTCTATATTTGTTATATTGTATAAAAAAATTAGATCAAAAAATGAAAAAAAAACATGAGGAAGAAAAAAGATAACCAACAAAACAATAATAAAAAAGGTGAAAATACTATGCTTTAATCCATATTCAGTCTCTATGGTTCTCTCTCTGGATGGGTGGCACTTTCCATCACAAGTCTATTGGAATTGCCTTGAATCACCTATTGTTGAAAAAGAGCCAAGTCCATACTGTTGATCATTGCATAATCTTCTTGTTACTGTGTACAATGTTCTCTTGCTTCTGCTCATTTCACTTAGTTCATGTAGGTTTTTCTGAAATGAGCTTACTCATCATTTTTTATAGAATAATAATATTACATTATATTACATATCTTATTCAGCCATTCCCCAACTGATGGGCAATCACTCAATTTCCAGTTTCTTACCACTACAAAAAGGGCTGCTTATAAACATTTTTGCACATGTGAGTCCTTTTCCTCTTTTATGATCTCTTTGGGATAGAGACCTAGTAGGACACTGCTGGATAGCCCTTTGGGCATAGTTCCAGATTGGTCTCCAGAATGGTTGGATTATTTCACAACTCCACCAACAATGCATTAGTGTTCAGCTTTTCCCACATGACCTCCAACATTCATCATTATCTTTTCCTGTCTTCTTAGATTTAAACCCAGTTTTTCCCGACTCCAAGTCTATGACTATCCACAAACCATAGCCAGAAACTGAGGTTTGAAAGATTGAATAAACTTACCCATTGAAATATAACTAGTAGGTGGCAAAAAGTAGGACTTGGGCCTAGAATTTGTGACTCAGAATTCAGCATCCCTTGCCATCTTGAAAATTCAATGATTTCCACAAAATCATAAGATCAGAGATTCAGAATTAGATAAGGCCTCAGCTGTCTGGTTGAAACACCTCATTTTATAGGTGAGAGAATTAAAAGTCCAAGCGACTTGACTAAGCTCATAGAGACAGTGAGCATAGGAGAAGGATCTTAGTTCAAGGCCAGAGCTCTTTCAACTATACAATGCTGATTTTTTAATATATATGCAAAAAGTAAATATATACATAAATATATGGTAAATACATAAATATATCTATATCTATCTATCTTTACACACTTCTAGGGTTTTGCTTAGCATGTTTATAGTTATACACATCTATGATTCTGGAAAATTCAAAGCTTTATGAATAAAATCCACCAGATTTACAGATAGTCACATAAAGTTAATATCTTCTCTTAGGAGCATCCATTATAGTTGATATACTTGTGCAGGTTTCTTTTGTGGAAAAAAATGCAAGGAAGAAGCATGGCATTATTGACTCTAAGCAATAGAAACACAAACACCTTAAAGCAGAAAATTTTTATTATTTTGTTATAAACCAGAGAATGATATTGAAAAGGAGTTAGTGAAGAATTAAAAGCTTTGCTAAATATGGATACATAACTTGCAAATGTAAAGTTGAAAAACATATAAACCACTATATGAATATTAATAAGGATGCTTTGCAAACTACTCTAAGTTCTCTGAAGAAAAATGCTTCATAAGCACAAACCTTTGCTCATTAATCCTAACAGTTACCCCATAAGGAGAGAGCCAAAGCAGATAATCCTATTTTAAAGAGAAAGAAATGGAAAGAGGAAGAACTTGTAGCTTCTCCCAAGTCACATAATGGCCATTGGCTGTTACAAATACAAATCAAAATTACTGATTTGTAGACTGGTCTAGTATACAAAGTTCTTTTCTCCTTTTGATCTGTTTTTATTTCTCTCTGTGTTTGGTTCACAGAAACTATCGCTCTGGTCCAAATTTTATTTCCTCCATGAAACCTTCGTTGATTTAGCCTCAGCCTTCACTGAGTCATCCCTTCTAAACTTCAATAATGTTTAAATGAATAAACATTTTGGCACATATGAAGCTTTTTTAAATTTTTTTTTGTCTTTGACTTTTTTACTTCATATCTCTCTGGTGTGACTCTCCAGACTTATTTCTCCACCAAACCATAGCAGCCTCCATAACCTGAAGCTTCATATCATCCTTACAGCCACTTCCTTTATCTGATTGTTTCCTTCTGGACCTCCATCTTTTGGAAAATTCCCAGGGTAGGCAAATGCTTAATAAATACTTGTTAATTATTTGTTTTCAAAGACATGATTGAACAGTTACCCTTTCCACATCACAACTTCCCCCATTGTATTTTTGATAAATCATGGGTCAGAACAAGAAATTAAATGGGAATTTGGAGAAAGTTTTGCGGAAGCCATAGAAGACACTTGAAGGCCAGTAGATGACACAAAAAAAGTTTGGAAACTCAGAAATGCATAACATATATGTATATATAATATATATTGTATAATACTGACATATTTTATTTTAAATATCATAATCATTCAGACTTCTTCTCTGGTATGAAGGGAGAGCCAAAAAGTTTTATGTAGATTTTTCAGATCATGGTGCCTTGCCCCTAACCCACTCTATGTGGAAAGAATGACTATAGTTGGTCATAGAATGTTTAAGAAGAGTAAACTGGTAGACTAGGAAAAATGGAGAGATATATTAAACCTAGATGATTAAAGTACATGAGTAGGCCAGACTGCAGAGATACTTTTGTTGGAGATTATGGGATATAGTCATGACTTGTTGAGCTAACTTTTTCAATGAGGTGGTCCAACTACTTTTGCTTGTGTGAAGGTCAAGATCAAAGAAGGTAAAGGAATGTCAAGGAAGGCCTTGTAAATCTGAAGGTTAAGAAGGAAGGATGTAAGATTAAATCTGGAAAGGACCTTAGATATTATCTAGTCAAATTCATTCTATAGAGGAGGAAACAGAGACCAAGACTGAACTAATCAGAAAGTGACTGGCCCTAAATCTTATAAGTAGTAAAATGCTAAGGAAACATTGGAAACAAAGTTAGCAATAACAACATTTATATTGATCTTACTATGTCCCAGGATTTAACAGTTATTATCTCATTTGATCCTCATAAAATACTATTATTGTTTCCATTCTGTAGATAAGGACACTGAAATAAACAGATACTAAGTAACTTACTGAGGGTCATACAGTTAGTAAGTGTCTGAATATGAACTCAGATCTTCATGATTCTAGGCTCAGTATTCTATCCGCTGTACCAGCTAGCTATACCACAAACTATTTAATTACAGTAGACTAAAATAGAAGATTATTCCAATTATAAGGTCATAGAATGTTAGATCTGGAAATGATCCTAGAGATCATCTAATCTAATCTCTTCTCTCTTGTTAGAATTTTCTTCTTTTTCAATTATCCAAATAATCAATTTTTCCTACCTGTATCCCCTAAATAGATTGAAAATTCCTTTGAGGGTACTGGGAGCTTTGTTTTATTTTATCTTCAACAACTAGCTAGTAAATGTTTAACAAAACTCTCAGGGAAAAATACACTTTTGAATTTAATCTATATTATTAATGTTTTCTTCATCACTTTCTTTAGTTTGGATAATCAACAAAATAATAAATCAAGCTCTGATTTGTAACATTTGCTGATATCTGAGATATGTGATCAAACTAATAATTTAATAATCAGTTTCAGTATACCCTGTATTTAATATGTACCAAATTATTGGATTGAAACTTTATCCAAGGAGGATATGACTTTCCCTAAATTACAAGTGGCCATGCTAGGACTCAAGTAATTCTTCCAGCTCTAAATCTAGGACACTTCCTAGATTTGCTCCCCACCCCAACCCCCAGTATCAGGCAAGATGTCAGAATACATGTGTTTTGAATTAATCAGTAAATAGAGAGGAAATCACCTCCCTAGGGACTGAGAAAATTTTGCTGGTGGACAAAAGCAGCAACAATTGTAATGTCCTGCCAATCTTTCGTGTTACAGGATCCTTTAGTGACAATTTTATTACCCCCATAACCCTTTAAACATGGAAATTTTGAAGTCTAGTGTGCCAGGCCAGTTTAAAGAAATAAACAATAGAGAAGAATGATGAAAATTTCATTTTCCCATGGAAAATGCCTGAAGGAATGCCCAGGAAAATAGCCTGAAGAGATGTCCAAGGTGTGGATTAGAGATCCCACATAATAGATGAGGTAGGATGAGGTGCTAGGAAAGAGTTTCATCATGAGTCAATGATTACAGTTGGCAGAAATCAAGTGCCTACCAACAACTAGGAAATGAGGAAGCTTATGTTTTCTTATCAGGAGAAACTGGCAAAAGACTCCAAGCAGGGTTATATGGTCTGTTTGAAAGATTATTGGGGCAGCTAGATGGTACAGTGGATAGAGCACCAGACTTGAAGTGAGGAAGACCTGAATTCAAATCTGGTCCCAGACATTTAACACTTCCTAGCTGTGTGACCCTGGGCAAGTCACTTAACCCCAAATGCCTCAGGGAAAAAAAAAAGACTATTGTATTGAGGCTCTGATGAAATAGCAGAAAAGTGTGGCAGCAGGCGATCAGATGTGTTGCTCCTCAATCCCATTCATTCATTTCAGTCATTCAAATACAGATATTTACTGTTTTCAAAACACAATGCTAGGCCTTTATGAAGGTTACAAAGACATGGAAGCAACAGTAGAGATCAAGGGTTTAAAATCTCTTTGGAGAGAGAAAAAATATATGTGAAAAGCAAAATAGCTAAAAATAAAAACCATCCTAAATCATTATGTAATTAGGTGTCAAATGAATGTTATCAACATTAAAGGCTGCAGGAATTTGAAGAGAGGCATTGTGAACTTGTATGGTCAGCAAACACTTCAGGGAATTGTGAGTCTTAAGGTTGGTCTGGAAAGATAGAGAGGTTTTTCATACACAGAGGTGGAAGTGATGTTTAAACAAGAGTGTATCACAGAAAAAGAAACATAGTGGACATATAAAAGAACTTAAAAAACTTAAGGGTAGGATGAAGGGCACAGAAGGGAATTAGACAATCACAATACCTGCCTGGTTGAGACTAAGAATTCATAAAGAGGAGTATTAGAAATTTGGAAAGGTAGTTTGGTGCCAGATAGTAGATGGTCTTGCTGAAGAAATATATGGACTTTCTCCTATAGGTATTGAAGAGCCTCTCAAGATTTTTGACTAGGGAATGATGTGGTTGAAGTACAATTTTAGAAAGCTCACTCTGGTGGTGGTATGAAGTGTGGATTATTATAGGCATAGGCCAGAAGCAGTGGGGGCAATAAAACTGTGCCTCTAATTGAGGTGAAATTGGTTATGGGAGATAAGGATGAAGGAGGTGAAGTCAAAGATGATTTTGAGATTTTGATCCTGAGAAAATGAAGTAATCTTTAATAGCAATAAGGAACTTAGGAAAGGATAGATGTAGGTTACTGGAGGGCAGAAGCTGTTTTGTTCTTCATTATCCCCAGATTTAACCCAGTACCTGGTACTAGTCAACTCTTTTAATTGATCAATCAATTGAATTGAGAAGCCAATATGATGGAGAAGGACCAGGTTGAGTTCATTTTTTGACATGTTTTAGGTGACATCTACATGGACACTTTAGAAGTTTGGTGGACATATGAGGCTAGGATATAAATTTGGAAATTATTAGAAGGAGATAATAGTTGCAGTAGTGACAGTTAATGTGTTTTCTGAGGCAGAAAATGTATAGAGATAACAGAGATGAGTTTCATAGCTCCCTTACATTGAATGCACAGAAAAAGGAAGATGAAAGAAAACAGAAATCCAGGAAAGACTTGGATAATCTTTTGTCAAAGGGGACAAGAGAAGATAGACATTCAAAAAGATGATGATCAGCAAGATCAAATACTCTGGAAAGAGCAAAAAGAATGAGGACTGACTGATTTTGGTCATCAGGTGGTGATTGATTTTAAGTTGCATGAGCTCAGGGATCCTGTCTTTTTCATCATTTCATCTTCTTCAGCATCATGCACAATGTTTTGCCCTTAGTAGACACTAGACAAGGTTAGTTGAATGAAAGATGAATTTACTTTCAGTAATGAGGAAGAAAGCTGAATTACAGGGAAATTAAAGAATGGATTGGGATGGGAAATGGAGACAGTAGATAGAAATGCTTATTGACACTTCTTTTAGGCAAGGCAACTTAATTTACCTCATATGATATTGTTCTCTGGGGTGGGGAATGGACCTTCACTCTGCTTTTCTGGATTCAAATTGTTTAGAACTCTTTTGACTTGTACTGACCTACTCTCAAGAGGGCTTTGCTGATTCACTTCCTCAACTTTTATGCTCTGGCTTTCCTGATTAGATTGTATACTCTTTGAGTGAAGGAACCTTGTTTTTGAAAATCTTGGTTTTAGTATTTAAGTTTGGGGCCTACTGTTCAGTAGTGCCTCAGTAAGTGTTAACTGACTAAAGTATCTACCACTGACCCATGACATTTGAAAGAAAAAAAGCTTACATATATATAGCACCTATTATATTCCAGGCATTATGCTGTTTTATAGTTATTATTTAATTTGATCTTCACATTAACAATATGAAGTAGGCACTATTATTATCATCACCAAACATCAGAACCTGAGGCCCAAACTCACAGAACTAGTAAATGTCTGAGACCAAATTTGAATTTTCTGATTTTAGGCCTGATGCTCTATCCACTGTTTTACCCAACTGTCTGAAAAATAAGAAAGAAAAATTTAAAAATAAAGGTTTTATAGAATACCATAGGTATTTTTAGAAATAGTTGGTAATCTTCAGGGAAAATGAAAAGTAGGAGTGACAGAAAGATTGATTTGGCATGGGTCAGCAGCACAGCACCAAGCTGAGAAAAGCCTAAGAAAACTTCATACTTGGTCTATCAACTCTTATACAGGAGAGGGCCACCCCTCACATTGGCACTTTTAATAGTCTTCACTGATCTTCTTGTGAGATTTAATGCTTATTTATTCTTGTTCATAATAGATAAAATGGAGTATTTTTTCTCTTTCTTTCTTAGACAATCAGCACTTTTGGGGGGAAATATTACTTTTATCACTTGGTCTTAGCCTTCTTTTCTCAGCACCATTTTCTTGTGTCTCAGTTTCAATTTCTGCTACCCCAAATTTGGAATTCTTTTTGATAATGGATTTTTTTTCTCCAAAGGAATTCCATTCTCTACTCATTTGTGTATGTGTTCTGTTTCTCCTATGAGATGACAAGCTTCTTGAGGGAAGGAACTGTGTTTTTCATCTTTGAGCTTAACAAAGTATGTTGTGCATAGAAGACAACATAATAAATGTGTTGAATTGAATTGAATCATTGTTCCTCACTCAGGCAACACCAACCTTTTTTTCTGGGGCACTCCTCCAAGTTCTCCCTACCCCCATCTCTAAAGTATCTTCATATAGCCCATTTCTTAGCACTGTGTGAGAATCAGCTGCTTTTACTCCTTCTATTTCTGTCAGGTGTGCCTTGTGGAGTCCAAGTAGTCAATCAAGGTAGGATGCACGACACTTCCTAGTCCTCAAATAACTTCTGTCTGAGAAGATTTTAGATTGACTAACTTTGTGAAAAAACAAAAACAACTCAAAAAATGTTTTTTGGCAGTCTTCAATAGGACAGATGGAAATATGCCTGGCAGAGCCTGATGTACTCGAATGAAGTTTCCATCATCTTTTGTCTAGTCACAGAAGGTACTGTGGAGCAGGGAAAGTAAAACAGAGTTTGATGTAGAATCATTTGGCTGGGTATCTGCAAGTCGGACATGTGCTTTTTTGGCATGGATGCTTGGGATCTTTTGTGGTGAATGGAAATTTTAGTGGGCATTTGAGTATAGAAACATGAGGCTGAAACAGTTGCCAGCAAAGCCAAGAAAAAAAAATTAAAATAGGAAACTAAAATCCAGGACGTGAGTGGGTGCTTGTGTGCCTGTGTATTTGTGTTTGGGGGGAGGGAAGTGGAGAATGCAGGGAGAGGCAGGAGTAGGCAAGAAGGAAGCATAGAGGGGCTGGAGGAATGTCTACCAACCAAACAATAGTGACTACTGGCCAATTTGCTACATGGCGGCTGAGTAAAGGGGGTTTGCAGTTTGCATTTTTGATGCATGTTAATTAATTGAACTTATGCAGCCTTCCCGTGAAGTGACTCCTTTTACATGTGAGGAAGCAACAGCAAGAAGAAATGATTTGCCTCCTCTTTAGGCTGAAGGGCTGCTTCAACCATATTGCTGTCTTTTCTGGGGTTTGAAAGGATGACTTTAATTTCCAATCTTGGCTAGATTTGTGTGGGGGCCACTCACTTATTTCCAGGCTTCTGAAATCCCTCCTTTAGTTCTGTTGTGTAGATAGTCACAGGGAGCTACTCATTATCAAGGCTAAGTAGGGCTGTAATAAAATTACTGAAGTGTGGGGGTTTAAACTCACCTCCTAGTGACTTGAATTAACACCAGTCTTACTTAGTATAAACTTGGCATTACTGAGCACCACTTATGTGCTATGCAGGGCCTGGAGAAAGCTTGCTTGAAGATTGATTAATTTGATAATTGGTGGGAGAAGAAATTCTAGGCTATGCCAGACCAGCAGCTCTGTGTGATTTGTAGAAAAGAAGAATTAAGTTTGTTTGTCTGTCTCTCTACCTACTTTCCTGCCTCCCTCCCTCCTTCCTTCCATACCTATCTATGCATGCTATGCTAATTATAAATAAGGAAAAATTATCCCTAAACATAACTGAATACTTGAGTATGTGTTGCTAGAAAAGAAAACAGATTGTTATGGTAGAAACTGTCTGTGCTTTGGAAGACATTATCAAGCCACATGAATTACTGGGGACAATGTGATGCCTTAATCAGAGATGTTCAGAATTCTGAGCTTTTCAAATGAGAATGAGATTTTGAAACTGAATGATAAGGTGTGTGTGTGTGTGTGTGTGTGTGTGTGTGTGTGTGTTGAGCATGAGTGAGTGTAGGAAGCTCATGAAAAAGGTACCAGGAGTAGATAAGAGGATCTCTTGTCCTATTTGAATAGAGGTGAAAACTTGGATCAGTGGGCAATAGTTGAAACCAGTTGTATTCTTTACCTTCTCCCCCCATTTGAAAATTAAAAAAAAAATGATCAACAAAGAACTCTGCCAGTGACATAGGGAACTTAATTAATTAGGGGAAAAGAGGATGTTACTGTGTTGGGAAATAGTCAATTTCAATGGAGAAGTTGTTGGAGTGTTTCAGAATGAATCAGAGGTAGTTAAATGTTGAGTGGTACTTTTTGTTCCTGGGTTTTTTTGTTGGTGTCCTTATGTGGTCTGTGTGCATGATTCACTGGGGGAATTTTATTGTCTAAAAAAGTAACAGTCTATATATTTATGACTCCATATAAAGTTTAGAAATTTATCAATAATTATTTTGCTTGAATGTTGAATAATTGAATAGCACTATGTAATGATCTTTCTTAGAAGAAACTAGAGAAATCAGTTAACAGGATTTATTGAATGTCTCCTATTGACAAAGCACAGATTTATGAAGTGACAAAAAGTGAAAATATTTATTTCTACATTTTTTGGGAGAGACAGAGAGATGGCGAGCTATACTTTAGAAGACTACTTTGTTGACAGTGAGGAGGAGATTGGATGGATGGGTTGGAGTAGGGAGTGAGGCAAGGACATGGTTTGAATTAAAAACAACAACAACAACAAACCCCCCACAACAAATAATCTAAGTGACTGAGCTAATTGGAACCATTATTACCTCCACTGTTCTGTATTCAAACCTGTTTAGGTCTCATTCTATATAATTCTTTCCTGCAGTATTCTTCAAATACTCAGTAAATCATCTACTTATGAAGACCACCTTCTAATCCTTTTAATGTTTGTGGTGACCACTCTAGCACTGAGACTGCCTATTTATTATTCCTTGTTTTTATTACATCACTGAGCTTTTTCTGACTATACATATCCTTGAAGATGTTTTTGAAGCTACTTCTCATGTGGAAGTCATCATAGTTAATGCTCCAAAGCTACTTACACCTATCATGTGTCTTTCAGTCACATTCTACTATTTCCTTTGCATTCAGGGTCTTCCATAATTCACAACCACATATCATTGCCAGGAAAAGATTAAAGAATCACTCAGTAAGCATTTATTAAATGCACACCATATGCAAGTCACAATGATAAGCATTGGGAGTAAAAATAAAAAGTAAAAACAATTCTTGACTTCAGGTAGATTACATTCTAATGGGGGAGGCAAAACACACACATATACATGAAAATTGATGTATATATAAGATACATGGAGAGCAGATAGAAGGAAACTTTGGACACAAAGTACTTACAGCTTGGATGCCAGGAAAAACAAAACAAAACAAGTAAGGTAGTAAGTTGAGGTAAGTATTGAAGGTAGCCAAAGATTTCAAGAGGTCAGAATGGAAAGCATTTCAGGAATGGAGCAGAGTCAGTAAAAGGTCATGAAGATGGAAGATACAGTGTTATGACTGAAGAAGAACAAATAAGTCAGTATGCCTGTATTGTAGATTGCAAGAAAATTAATGAGTGATATGTGTGGGGGGAAGAGAGAAGGAGGGAGGGAGGAAGGGAAGGAAAAGGAGAAGGGAGAGGGAGGGAGAGATGGGGAGGGGCAGAGAGAGGGGGAGAGTGAGAGTGAGAGTGAAAGACAGGGAGGGGGAAAGGGAGAGGGGGAAGGAGAAGAGGGAGAGTGACAAAGAAAGACAGAGAGAATGAGCTGCAGTTTTGAAGACCACTTTGTTGATAGTGAGTAGGATGGATGGATGGATTGGAGTAGGGATTGAGGCATGAACATAAATTTGGAGGTTATTCCATTAATCAAGGTGAGAGATAAAGAGGGTTTGAACTGGATGGATGGATGGATTGGAGTAGGAATTGAAGCAAGAACATAAATTTGGAGGTTATTCCATTAATCAACGTGAGAGATGAAGAACGCTTGAACTGTGGTAGTGACTGTGTGTGGTGAAATCTGAGAGATTTTGTGAAGAAAAAAAGCTACAAATGTTGGCAAATAACTCAAATAATTGGTTATGAGATGATTGAGAATGAGGATGGATGGTCAAGTATGAGATGGAGTTTACTAACATGGCTGATTGGAAGGATTGTGGTACCCTCAACAGAAAAAGGAAGTTTGGAAAATTAGTATATTTTTTGGGAAGGAATGAGTTCTGTTTTAGACATATTGAATTTAATATGCTTACAGGACATCTAGTTGTAATTATCACTAGGCAATTAATGATGTGGGACTAGAATTCAGGGCTAGAATTCAATATATAGATCTGGGAATCATTTGCATAAGTATAATCATTAAAGAGCATGTGAGAAAGTAAAAAGATAAAAGATAAGTTTGATAATCTTGGAGGACCCTCTATTAATGGGCATTAAGGAAAAATACAGAGAAGTGGGCAGCCAGATGAGAAGAGCTGAGAGAGAACGATGTCACAAAAACCCCTGGGGGACAGAATACAGAAAGAAAAGATGGACAACAGGACCAACTAGGCAATAACTATAGCAATTTAGTGTTTGATAAACCCAAAGACCTCAGATTTTGGGATAAGTATTCACCATTCGACAAAAACTGCTGGGAAAATTGGAAACTAGTGTGGAAGAAATTAGGGCTTGACCCACACCTAACACCATATACCAAGATAAGATCTAAATGGTTTCATGATTTGGATATAAAGAGTGATATTATAAGCAAATTAGAAGAACATAGTATAGTTTACCTCTCAGACCTGTGGAGATGGAATAAATTTATGTCCAAAGAAGAACTAGAACTCTTAAACACCAGATAGATAATTTTGACTATATTAAGTTAAAAGTTTTTGTACAAACAAAACTAATGCAGACAAGATTAGGAGGGAAGCAATAAAGTGGGAAATCATCTTTACATTTAAGGGTTCTGATAAAGGCTTCATTTCTAAAATATATAGAGAATTGTCTCATATTTATAAGAATCCAAGCCACTCTCCAATCAATAAATGGTCAAAGGATATGAACAGACAATTTTCAGATAATGAAATTAAAACCATTTCTAGTCATATGAAAAGATGCTCCAAATCACTATTGATCAGAGAAATGCAAATTAAGACAACTCTGAGGTACCACTACACACCTGTCAGATTGGCTAAAATGACAGGAAAAGATAATGACGAATGTTGGAGGGGATGTGGGAAAACTGGGACACTAATGCATTGTTGGTGGAACTGTGAACGGATCCAGCCATTCTGGAGAGCAATTTGAAACTATGCTCAAAAAGTTATCAAACTGTGCATACCCTTTGACCCAGCAGCATTTCTATTGGACTTATATCCCAAAGAGATCTTAAAGGAAGGAAAGGGACCCACATGTGCAAGAATGTTTGTGGCAGCCCTTTTTGTAGTGGCTAGAAACTGGAAACTGAATGGATGCCCATCAATTGGAGAATGGCTGAACAAATTATGGTATATGAATGTTATGGAATATTATTGTTCTATAAGAAACGACCAGCAGGATGATTTCAGAGAGGCCTGAAGAGATTTGCATGGACTGATGCTGAGTGAAATGAGCAGAACCAGGAGATCATTATACATGGCAACAACAATACTATATGATGATCAATTCTGATGGACATGGCTCTCTTCAACAATGAAATGTTTCAAACCAGTTCCAATTGTTCAGTGAAGAAAGCCATATACACCCAGAGAGAGGGACATGAGATATGGACTACAACGTATCATTTTCATGCTCTTTATCGATCTTTGCTTGCATTGGGTTTCTTTTTTCAGATTTTTTTTGTTTATGTAGATACGATTGTTCTTTCACAGCAAGATAAGTATGGAAATATGTATACATATATTGGACTTGTCAAATATTTCAACATAATTAACATGTGGTGGACTTCCTGCCATCTAGGGGAGGGGAAGGGAATAAGGGGGAAAATTTGTAACAGAAAGCTTTGTAATGGTCAATGTTGAAGAACTACCCATACATATGTTATGCAAATAAAAAGCTTTAATAAAAAAATCACTTCAAAAAATATTATGAATAATTTTGCTGAATATAATATTTTGCGTCACAGGCCCAGGGCTTTTGATTATTGGTAGATCTGATTCCAGGACCTGCAGTCTTTTATGTGGCTGCTGACAAATCCTGCACAATTCTAATTTTAATTTTTCTTTCTTGTTTCTTGCAAAATTTTCTCTGATCTGGGGTTTTTGAAATTTGGCATTAATATTCCTATGTGTTTTCCACAAAGGATCTCTTTGAAGTGGTCATCAGTGGATTTTTTCCTATTTCTACTTTCCCTTCATGTTCTATCATTCTAGGACAATTTTCTTGAATTATTTCTTGCATTATTGGGTTAAGGTCTATTTTTTTTTAATCACAACTTTCAGGCAGTCCAATTATTCTTATATTTTTTCTGTTGTTTTTCTTATAAGACGGTTTATATTCTGTTCTACTTTTCATTCTTTATAATCTGTTTTGTAATTTCTTGGTCTTTCATAGCTTCCCTGGCTTCCCTTTGCCCAATTCTAATTTTCAAAGAGTTATTTTCATCTTTGAGACTCTGTATCTCCTTTTCTAGCTGATTAACTTTTTTTCATAATCTTTGTTTTTTTACATGTTTTTTATTTTTATTTTTTGTTTTTTCCTCAATGTCTCTCATTTGATTTTAAATTCTTTTAATTCTATAAGTTATCTCTTGCCAGAGAGCCATTTCACATTACTCTTTGGGGTAGAAGCTTTTTTTTTTTTTTTTTTTTTTTTTACTTCAGTTCCTCCTCTAAAGATGAACTCCTGTTTTCCCTGTTCCCATAGTATGTTTCTGTTGTGGAATTTTTTCTTCTTTGCCAGTTCATTTAAAAAAAAAAGAGGTATTGGTGCTATGTAGAAAAGCAAAACTCATCATAACTTGAATATATTTACTAATGAACTGACCACTTATCAAATTAGTTCTCACTCAAACCTTTTTACTACTTACTACTAATATTTGTTTCTGCCCATCTATTGACATCATTGTCAGTTTCATTATTATTAGTTATTTCAAGAGAGAATAATGTGCATATTAATTTGGGAAAGCTGATGAGACCTCAAATTTTTTTATTTTATAAACTTGACTTAGATTATAGTTTCCCTATAAATGTCATATACGAAAGGAAGAATGTTATGTAGTACTACTCATACAATTTTGTTGAACAATTATATTCCCTACCCTTTGACCCAGCAGTATTTTTATTGGGCCTATATCCCAAAGAGATCT
This sequence comes from Myrmecobius fasciatus, assembly GCA_023553655.1. Lineage (NCBI taxonomy): Eukaryota > Metazoa > Chordata > Mammalia > Dasyuromorphia > Myrmecobiidae > Myrmecobius > Myrmecobius fasciatus. Next base: position 747,897 of record JAJPUD010000137.1, read on the forward strand.
TAAAAGAAGGAAAGGGGCCCCACATGTGCAAGAATGTTTGTGGCAGCCCTTTTTTGTAGTGTCTAGAAAATGGAAAATGAATGAATGTCCATCAACTGGAGAATGGCTACAAATTATGGTATATGAATGTTATGGAATATTATTGTTCTATAAGAAACAACCAGCAGGATGATTTGAGAAGTCTGCAGAGACTTGCATGAACTGATGCTAAGTGAAATGAGCAGAACCAGGAGACCATTATACACGACAACAAGTCTCTATGATGATCCATTCTGATGGACATGGTTCTCTTCAATGAGATGTTTCAAACTAGTTCCAGTTGTTCAGTGATGAAGAAAGCCATATACACCCAGAGAGAGGCCTGTGGGACCTGAATGTGGACCACAGCATAGCATTTTCACACTCTCTATTGATGTTTGCTTGCAGTTTGTTTTCCTTCTCAGGTCTTTTTTTTTCCTTGTAGATCCGTTTTTTCTTGTATAGCAAGATAACTGTATAAATATATATATATGTATATATATATACACATATATTCAATTTGTCAAGTATTTTAACATAATTAATATATATTAGACTTCCTGCCATCTAGGGGAGGGGGTGTGGGGAAGGAGGGAAAAATTTGTAACAGAAAGCTTTGCAAGGGTCAATGTTGAAAAATTGCCCATGCATATGTTTTGCAAATAAAAAGCTTTAATAAAAAAAAAGTATAGTAGCTTAAAAAAAAAAAAAAAGAAAAAAGAAAAATTATGTTCTCACAAACCAACACTCAAATAATTGATTCATTCCAAGATTTAGCCCATTGTATCTATGGTCTTAATTTTATTAAACATAATGTAGTACAAATTTATTTTCATATTTTTAAAATTTGAATTTCTAAGATAAAGACCTAACTAAATCCTTTGCTTTCTCCCCTCACTAACATTAATCTCTATTTTAATTGGATTCACTTTAAATAGCATCTTTTGGGGTACCTCTCAGGCTCTGATAAAGAGAACCTCATATATATATATGACCCTTTTCAGTGCTTTTCAGTTATTTTTCAGTTATGTCCAACTTTTTGTGATCCCATTTGAGTTTTTCTTGACAGAGATGCTGGATTGGTTTACCATTTCCTTCTCCAGCTCATTTTACAGATGAGGAAACTGATGCAAACAGAGTTAAGTGAGTTATGCAGGGTCATATATCTAACAACTGTCTGAAGCCAGATTTGAACTCATGAAGAGTAGTCACCCTGCTTTCAGGTCTGGTAGTCTACTATTAAGCTACTACTTAGCTGCTTCTATTTCCATGTTTAGAATCATCAAATCATAGATTGTTTTAAAAGGATCCTTTGAAGTCACAAAGTTCTCCTTTCACCTTATTTGAGGATCCTTCCCACAGTCACAATTCTAGAGAGAGGGTACAGTATGTGGGGTGGTGGAAAATCCCTGGATTTCGAGTTAGCCTGGCTTTTGGGCTGGATTATTAAAATAATTCCTTACCCAAAGCCTAATTTTTTCAGGCTGTTGGCCTATTCTCATCTGTTGGGCTATGCTCAGCCAGACACAAAACCAATACATGTTCCAGCAGCCAGGCTGAAATAATTTAATAAGCTCTCCTTCTTTCACATGTCTTTAGAATTGCTTCATGGTACTATATGGGTGATTTCTAAGAATACTAGCTATTGCTCTATACTTATGTTCTCTCATTTGACTTAGTGAGCCTGGGAACAGAGGAAGATGAAGACTCATGTTGTGGTGATTTCAACTTTTATAAGCCAGTGATACCTTTGGAGGTTAAAAAGATTGTTTTAGAACCTTACCTGGAGATCCATATAAGAGTATGCCTTAAATAATAAGTAAGATTTAGAAATACATCTCAGAAAATAGATATCATTAAGAGATTAGCCATGAACATATGAGTAAAACTAGGATTTGGGACTTGAGAATCAAGAGGCTAATAGAATCAAAGACGTGCTAAAGCTGCTTTTAGCTCTAGTCATTAATTTTTTTAAAAGGCTCCTACATTTGAATATTCATCTTGACTTTTTATAAATGATCATAAAAATCATCATTATTATTAGCAGTACCATCATAACAGTAGTTGGAACACTAGTATCCATAGCTAAATTAGTCTAAGGACCATTATACCTGTATGAATGACATTTAAACTCCTTCTGAGCCACCTGAACACACAAGAATTCTTAACCAATTCAAAGCATTATAATGTCAGCATAGTATACAAATCAAATTAAAGAACATTTTAACAAATTAGGTATGAGGGTCTATTAGTTAGGAGCAAGAGTGTAGTATCCTTGACTGATCAGGTGTTAGAACAAAGGTAACTAGTTCACTTCAACACACACACACAAATGTATTTTAAGCCACAAATGACCTGAACACACCTTAGAATTAGAAAATGCAAGATTTCCATTTCCTTACATCACATTGTCTGCATTTATCTGAATTTACTTATTAGTTATGAACTAGAGATATGAAATTAGTTTATAATCAATATTTACATAATGCCTTTAAGTTTTATAAGGCAGTTTACAAATATCTCATTTTCTCATCACAACAGCCTTAGGAAGTAGGTACTACTGTATTCCTCCTGTGTAAAATGAGGAAACTCAGGCAGATAGCGGTTAAGTGACTTGCTCAGAGTCACACAGCTGATATGAGGTCAAATTTGAACTTTTGTCTTCTTGATCCTAGCTATAGCACTCTATCCACTGCACCACCCAGCTGTTTATACTTGCTATTTCTCCTTCCCCACTTATCAGTCACTTTTTTTGGTGCCATAGTCTGGTTTCTGAACCCATCACTCAACAGAAACTGCTTTTTCCAAAGTTCTCTCTATTTTGCTACATCAATTGCCCTCAGTCCTAATCTTTCTTATTTTCCATGTGCTTTTGACATATGTTAACCTACTTTTTTTTTTTGGTAGAAACTGTTTTCCTTGCTTTTTGTGACACTAATCTCTGGGTTTCTCTGATTTCTGTTTTTGCTCCATCTTAGTCTTCTTTGAGGGTTCATGCATAATTAATATCCTGATCTCCAAGTGTGAGTAGCCTCCAAGGCTCTGAGCTTACTCCTCCTTTGTATAACTTCTCTATTAGTGATCTAATCAGCTTTATTAATTTCTTATCATCTCTATGCATATCATTTTTGTATATATATAGCTTAGCTCTCTTCTCTTTCTCAAGCTTGGTACCACC